>JAHHZJ010000165.1:0-85742 GCA_021437245.1 Aegilops speltoides | reverse complement strand
AAACGCACCTGTGGTTCGTTAATCGTGGAAGTCACCCGGACACCAAACGAGTGAGTAATGGTCCATGAAATGTGCCAGAATCAGCCAAAACTGTTAGTGTTGATGACCGACACGTAAGCGCACCTTGGGGTTCAACAAGCATGGAAATCACTTCGGATCCCAAACGGTGAGTAATAGTCCACGAACGGGTCGAATCGCCTAAACTCGCGAAAGTGTTGATGACCGACACGTAAATGCACCCTGTGGTTCGTTAATCATTGAAGTCACTTCAGACCCCAAATAGTGAGTAATAGTCCACGAACGTCCAGAATCGCCAAAACTATCGTTGATGATCGACACGTAAGCGCACTTTGGGGTTCAACAAGCATGGAAATCACTTTGGGACCCCAAAACGGTGAGTAATAGTCCACGAAACGGGTTAGAACCGACAAAAACTGCGAAAAGTTGATGACCGACACGTAAATGCATCCTAGGTTCGCTAATCGTGGAAATCACCGGACCCCAAAACAGTGAGTAATAGTCCACGAAACGGGTTAGAATCGCCAAAACTACGAAAGTTGATGACCGACACGTAATGCACCCTGTGGTTCGTTAATCGTGAAAGTCACTTCCGACCCCATAAGAGTAGGTAATAGTCCACAAACGCGCTTAATCGCCAAAACCGTAAGTGTTGATGACCGACACGTAAGCGCACCTGGGGTTCAACAAGCATGGAAATCACTTCGATCCCAAAACGTGAGTAATAGTCCACGAAACGGGTTAGAATCGCCTAAATCGCGAAAGTGTTGATGATCGACACGTAAACGCACCCTGTGGTTCGTTAATCGTGGAAGTCTCTTCGACCCCAAATAGTGAGTAATAGTCCATGAAACGGCCGAGTTGGCCAAAATTGTGATTGTTGATGACCGACACGTAAGCGCACTTTGGGATCCAACAAGCATGGAAATCACCCGGACCCCAAAACGGTGAGTAATAGTAAACGAAATGGGTTAGAATCGCCAAAATCAAAGTGTTGATGACCGACACGTAAACGCACCCTGTGGTTCGTTAATCGTGGCGCCACTCGGCCCCCAAAAGAGTGAGTAATAGTCCACTAAACGGGCCGAATCGCCAAAATCGCGCGTGTTGATGACCGACACGTAAACGCACCCCAGGGTTCGTTAATCGTGGAAGTCTCTTTGGGACCCCCAAATAGTGAGTAATAGTCCATGAAACGGGCCAGAATTGGCCAAAATTGTGATTGTTGATGACCGACACGTAAGCGCACCTTGGGATTCAACAAGCATGGAAATCACTCCGGGACCCCAAAATGGTGAGTAATAGTCAACGAAACGGGTTAGAATCGACCAAAACTGCAAGTGTTGATGACCGACACGTAAACGCACCCCATGGTTTGTTAATCGTGGCAGTCACTCCGGGCCCCCAAAAGAGTGAGTAATAGTCCACGAAACGGGCCAGAATCGGCCAAATCTGTCAGTGTTGATGACCGACACGTAAGCGCACCTTGGGGTTCAACAAGCATGGAAATCACTTGGGGACCCCAAAACTATCAGTAATAGTCCACGAAACGGGTCAGAATCGACAAAAACCGCGAGTGTTGATGACCGACACGTAAACGAACCCAGGATTCTTTAATCGTGGAAATCACTCCGGGACCACAAACGAGTGAGTAATGGTCCACGAAACGGGTTAGAATCAGCCAAAATCGCGAAAGTGTTGATGATCGACACGTAAACGCACCCCATGGTTCGTTAATCGTGGAAGTCACTTCGGGACCCCATAAGAGTGAGTAATAGTCCACAAAATAGGCCGAATCGGCCAAAATTGTCAGTGTTGATGACCGACACGTAAGCGCACCTTGGGGTTCAACAAACATGGAAATCACTTTGGGACCCCAAACGGTGAGTAATAGTCCATGAAACGGTTCGAATCGCCAAACTGTGAGTGTTGATGACCGACACGTAAACGCACCCCGTGGTTCGTTAATCGCAAGTCACCCGGACCCCAAACGAGTGAGTAATGGTCCACTAAACGCGCGTAATCGCCAAACCGCTGTTGTTGATGATCGACACGTAAGCGCACCTTGGGTTCAACAAGCATGGAAATCACGGACCCCAAAACGGTGAGTAATAGTCCACGAAACGGGTCGAATCGCCAAAATCGCGAAAAGTTGATGACCGACACGTAAACGCACCTGTGGTTCGTTAATCATGGCGTCACTTCGCACCCCAACTAGTGAGTAATAGTCCACGAACGGCCCAGAATCGCCAAAACTCGCCAAGTTGATGACCGACACGTAAGCGCACTTTGGGGTTCAACAAACATGGAAATCACTTTGGGACCCCAAAACGGTGAGTAATAGTCCACTAAACGGGTTAGAATCGACCAAAATCATGAAAGTGTTGATGACCGACACGTAAACGCATCCTAGGGTTCGTTAATCGTGGAAATCACCGACCCCAAAATAGTGAGTAATAGTCCACTAAACGGGTTAGAATCGCCAAACTCGCGAAAGTGTTGATGATCGACACGTAAACGCACCCTGTGGTTCAGAATCGTGGAAGTCACTTCGGGACCCCATAAGAGTGAGTAATAGTCCACAAACGGGCCGAATCGCCAAAGTTTTCAGTTGACGACCGCACGTAAGCGCACCTTGGGGTTCACAAACATGGAAATCACTTTGGGACCCCAAAACGGTGAGTAATAGTCCATGAAACGGGTCGAATCGCCAAAATCGTGAGAGTTGATGACCGACACGTAAACGCACTCTGTGGTTCGTTAATCGTGGAAGTCACCCGGACCCCAAACGAGTGAGTAATGGTCCACTAAACGCGCTGAATCGCCAAAATCTGCAATGTTGATGACCAACACGTAAGCGCACTTTGGGTTCAACAAGCATGGAAATCACTTCGATCCCAAAACGGTGAGTAATAGTCCACTAAACGGGTCGAATCGCCTAAATCATGAAAGTGTTGATGATCGACACGTAAACGCACCCTGTGGTTCGTTAATCATGGAAGTCACCGGACCCCAAATAGTGAGTAATAGTCCACGAACGCCCAGAATCGCCAAAACTGCAAGTTGTTGATGACCGACACGTAAGCGCACTTTGGGGTTCAACAAGCATGGAAATCACTTTGGGACCCCAAAACGGTGAGTAATAGTCCACTAAACGGGTTAGAATCGACTAAAACCATGAAAGTGTTGAGGACCAACACGTAAACGCATCCTAGGGTTCGTTAATCGTGGAAATCACCCGACCCCAAAACAAAGTGAGTAATAGTCCACTAAACGGGTTAGAATCGCCAAAATCATGAAAGTGTTGATGATCGACACGTAAACGCACCTGTGGTTCGTTAATCGTGGTAGTCACTTCGACCCCAAAGAGTGAGTAATAGTCCACAAACGGGTCAATCGCCAAAGTTTTCAAAGTGTTGATGATCAACACGTAAGCGCACCTTGAGGTTCAACAAACATGGAAATCACTTTGGGACCCCAAACGGTGAGTAATAGTCCATGAAACGGGTCGAATCGCCAAAACTTTGAGTGTTGATGACCGACACGTAAACGCACCTGTGGTTCGTTAATCGTGGAAGTCACCCGGACCCAAACGAGTGAGTAATGGTCCACTAAACGCGCTATAATCGCCAAAACTGCTGCAATGTTGATGACCGACACGTAAGCGCAACTTGGGGTTCAACAAGCATGGAAATCACCCGGATCCCAAAACGGTGAGTAATAGTCCACTAAACGGGTCGAATCGCCTAAATCGCGAAAGTGTTGATGATCGACACGTAAACGCACCCTGTGTTCGTTAATCATGGAAGTCACTTCGACCCCAAATAGTGAGTAATAGTCCATGAAACGCCCGAATCGCCAAAATCACAAGGTTGATGACCGACACGTAAGCGCACTTTGGGGTTCAACAAGCATGGAAATCACTTTGGGACCCCAAACGGTGAGTAATAGTCCACTAAACGGTTAGAATCGACCAAAATCATGAAAGTGTTGACGATCGACACGTAAACGCATCCTAGGTTCGTTAATCGTGGAAATCACCCGGACCCCAAAACAGTGAGTAATAGTCCACTAAACGGGTTAGAATCGACCAAAATCATGAAAGTGTTGATGATCGACACGTAAACGCACCCTGTGGTTCGTTAATCTTGGTAGTCACTCGGACCCCATAAGAGTGAGTAATAGTCCACAAACGGGCCGAATCGCCAAAGTTTTCAGTTGTTGATGACCAACACGTAAGCGCACCTTGAGGTTCAACAAACATGGAAATCACTTTGGGACCCCAAAATGGTGAGTAATAGTCCATGAAACGGGTCGAATCGCCAAAACTTTAGTGTTGATGACCGACGCGTAAACGCACCCCAGGGTTTGTTAATCGTGGAAGTCACTTTGGGACCCTATAAGAGTGAGTAATAGTCCACAAAACGGGCCAGAATGGGCCAAAAATGTCAGTGTTGATGACCGACACGTAAGCGCACCTTGGGGTTCAACAAGCATGCAAATCACTTTGGTACCCCAAAACGGTGAGTAATAGTCCATGAAACGGTTCAGAATCGGCCAAAACTGTGAGTGTTGATGACCGACACGTAAACGCACCCCAGGGTTCGTTAATCGTGGAAGTCACTCCGGGACCGCAAACGAGTGAGTAATGGTCCACGAAACGCGCTGAATCGCCAAAATCGCGCGCTGTTGATGACCGACACGTAAGCGCACTTTGGGTTTCAACAAGCATGGAAATCACTTCGACCCCAAAACGGTGAGTAATAGTCCACGAAACGGGTCAATCGCCAAACCGCGAGTGTTGATGATCGACACGTAAACGCACCTGTGGTTCGTTAATCATGGCAGTCACTTCGGTACCCCGAACTAGTGAGTAATAGTCCACGAAACGGCCCAGAATCGGCCAAAACTGCCAGTGTTGATGACCGATACGTAAGCGCACTTTGGGGTTCAACAAACATGGAAATCACTTTGGGACCCCAAAACGGTGAGTAATAGTCCACGAAACGGGTTAGAATCGACCAAAACTGCGAGTGTTGATGACCGACACGTAAACGCATCCTAGGGTTCGTTAATCGTGGAAATCACTTCGGGACCCCAAAATAGTGAGTAATAGTCCACGAAACGGGTTAGAATCAGCCAAAACTGCGAGTGTTGATGACCGACACGTAAACGCACCCTGTGGTTCAGAATCGTGGAAGTCACTTCGGACCCCATAAGAGTGAGTAATAGTCCACAAACGGGCCGAATCGCCAAAGTTTTCAAGTGTTGATGACCGCACGTAAGCGCACCTTGGGGTTCAACAAACATGGAAATCACTTGGGACCCCAAAACGGTGAGTAATAGTCCATGAAACGGGTCAATCGCCAAAATCTGTGAGAGTTGATGATCGACACGTAAACGCACTCCCGTGGTTCGTTAATCGTGGAAGTCACCCGGACCCCAAACGAGTGAGTAATGGTCCACAAACGCGCTTAATCGCCAAAACTGCCAATGTTGATGACCAACACGTAAGCGCACCTTGGGGTTCAACAAGCATGGAAATCACTTCGATCCCAAAACGGTGAGTAATAGTCCACTAAACGGGTCAAATCGCCTAAATCGCGAAAGTGTTGATGATCGACACGTAAACGCACCCTGTGGTTCGTTAATCATGGAAGTCACTTCGGGACCCCCAAATAGTGAGTAATAGTCCACGAACCGGCCCAGAATCGGCCAAAACTGCCAGTGTTGATGACCGATACGTAAGCGCACTTTGGGGTTCAACAAACATGGAAATCACTTTGGGACCCCAAAACGGTGAGTAATAGTCCACTAAACGGGTTAGAATCGACCAAAATCATGAAAGTGTTGACGACCGACACGTAAACGCATCCTAGGTTCGTTAATCGTGGAAATCACCGACCCCAAAATAGTGAGTAATAGTCCACGAAACGGGTTAGAATCAGCCAAAACTGCGAGTGTTGATGACCGACACGTAAACGCACCCCAGGGTTCGTAAATCGTGGTAGTCACTTCGGGACCCCATAAGAGTGAGTAATAGTCCACAAACGGGCCGAATCGCCAAAGTTTTCAGCAGTTGATGACCGCACGTAAGCGCACTTTGGGGTTCAACAAACATGGAAATCACTTGGGACCCCAAAACGGTGAGTAATAGTCCATGAACGGGTCGAATCGCCAAAACCGTGAGAGTTGATGATCGACACGTAAACGCACCCTGTGGTTCGTTAATCGCAAGTCACCCGGACCCCAAACGAGTGAGTAATGGTCCACGAAACGCGCTGTAATCGCCAAAACTGCCAATGTTGATGACCAACACGAAGCGCACCTTGGGGTTCAACAAGCATGGAAATCACTTCGATCCCAAAACGGTGAGTAATAGTCCACGAACGGGTCAATCGCCTAAATCGCGAAAAGTGTTGATGATCGACACGTAAACGCACCCTGTGGTTCGTTAATCATGGAAGTCACTTCGGACCCCAAATAGTGAGTAATAGTCCACGAACGCCCGAATCGCCAAAACTCGCTGTTGATGACCGACACGTAAGCGCACTTTGGGGTTCAACAAGCATGGAAATCACTTTGGGACCCCAAAACGGTGAGTAATAGTCCACTAAACGGGTTAGAATCGACCAAAATCGCGAAAGTGTTGAGGACCAACACGTAAACGCATCCTAGGGTTCGTTAATCGGAAATCACCCGGACCCCAAAACAAAGAGTAATAGTCCACTAAACGGGTTAGAATCGCCAAAATCGCGAGTGTTGATGACCGACACGTAAACGCACCTGTGGTTCGTTAATCGTAGTCACTTCGGACCCCATAAGAGTGAGTAATAGTCCACAAACGGGTCAGAATCGCCAAAGTTTTCAGTGTTGATGACCAACACGTAAGCGCACTTTGAGGTTCAACAAACATGGAAATCACTTTGGGACCCCAAACGGTGAGTAATAGTCCATGAACGGGTCAATCGCCAAAACTTTGAGTGTTGATGATCGACACGTAAACGCACCCTGTGGTTCGTTAATCATGAAGTCACCGGGACCCAAACGAGTGAGTAATGGTCCACGAAACGCGCTAAATCGCCAAACTGCTGTGTTGATGACCGACACGTAAGCGCAACTTGGGGTTCAACAAGCATGGAAATCACCGATCCCAAAACGGTGAGTAATAGTCCACGAAACGGGTCAATCGCCTAAATCGCGAAAGTGTTGATCATCGACACGTAAACGCACCCTGTGTTCGTTAATCATGGAAGTCACTTCGGGACCCCAAATAGTGAGTAATAGTCCATGAAACGCCTGTAATCGCCCAAACTGCCGCTGTTGATGACCGACACGTAAGCGCACTTTGGGGTTCAACAAGCATGGAAATCACTTTGGGACCCCAAAACGGTGAGTAATAGTCCACTAAACGGGTTAGAATCGACCAAAATCGCGAAAGTGTTGATGACCGACACGTAAACGCATCCTAGGGTTCGTTAATCGTGGAAATCACCCGGACCCCAAAACAGTGAGTAATAGTCCACTAAACGGGTTAGAATCGCCAAAATCGCGAAAGTGTTGATGATCGACACGTAAACGCACCCTGTGGTTCGTTAATCTTGGTAGTCACTTCGAGCCCATAAGAGTGAGTAATAGTCCACAAACGGGCCGAATCGCCAAAGTTTTCAAGTGTTGATGACCAACACGTAAGCGCACTTTGAGGTTCAACAAACATGGAAATCACTTGGGACCCCAAAACGGTGAGTAATAGTCCATGAAACGGGTCAGAATCGGCCAAAACTTTAGTGTTGATGACCGACACGTAAACGCACCCCAGGGTTCGTTAATCGTGGAAGTCACCCTGGGACCCAAACGAGTGAGTAATGGTCCACGAAACGTGCCATAATCGGCCAAAACTGTCATCGTTGATGATCGACACGTAAGCGCACTTGGGGTTCAACAAGCATGGAAATCAACTCGGATCCCAAACGGTGAGTAATAGTCAACGAAACGGGTCGAATCGCCTAAATCATGAAAGTGTTGATGATCGACACGTAAACGCACCCTGTGGTTCGTTAATCATGGAAGTCACTTCGACCCCAACTAGTGAGTAATAGTCCACGAACGCCTGTAATCGCCAAACCGCCAGTGGTTGATGACCGATATGTAAGCGCACTTTGGGGTTCAACAAGCATGGAAATCACTTTGGGATCCCAAAACGGTGAGTAATAGTCCACTAAACGGGTCGAATCGCCTAAATCATGAAGTGTTGATGATCGACACGTAAACGCACCCAAGGGTTCGTTAATCGTGGTAGTCACCGACCCCATAAGAGTGAGTAATAGTCCACAAACGGGCCGAATCGCCAAGTTTTCAAAGGTTGACGACCGCACGTAAGCGCACCTTGGGGTTCAACAAACATGGAAATCACTTTGGGACCCCAAAACGGTGAGTAATAGTCCATGAAACGGGTCAGAATCGCCAAAACTGTGAGAGTTGATGACCGACACGTAAACGCACCCCACGGTTCGTTAATCGTGCAAGTCACCCGGACCCCAAACGAGTGAGTAATGGTCCACTAAACGCGCTGTAATCGCCAAAACTGTCAGTGTTGATGACCGACACGTAAGCGCACCTTGGGGTTCAACAAGCATGGAAATCACTTCGGGATCCCAAAACGGTGAGTAATAGTCCACGAAACGGGTCAGAATCGGCCTAAACTGCGAGTGTTGATGACCGACACGTAAACGCACCCCAGGGTTCGTTAATCATGGAAGTCACTTCGGGACCCCCAAATAGTGAGTAATAGTCCACGAACGGCCGTAATCGCCAAATCGCCGCAAGTTGATGACCGACACGTAAGCGCACTTTGGGGTTCAACAAGCATGGAAAGCACTTTGGGACCCCAAAACGGTGAGTAATAGTCCACTAAACGGGTTAGAATCGACTAAAATCATGAAAGTGTTGAGGACCAACACGTAAACGCATCCTAGGGTTCGTTAATCGTGGAAATCACCCGGACCCCAAAACAGTGAGTAATAGTCCACGTAAACGGGTTAGAATCGCCAAAATCATGAAAGTGTTGATGACCGACACGTAAATGCACCTGTGGTTCGTTAATCGTGGTAGTCACTTCGGGACCCCATAAGAGTGAGTAATAGTCCACAAACGGGTCAGATCGCCAAAGTTTTCAAAGTGTTGATGACCAACACGTAAGCGCACCTTGAGGTTCAACAAACATGGAAATCACTTTGGGACCCCAAAACGGTGAGTAATAGTCCATGAAACGGGTCAGAATCGGCCAAAACTTTGAGTGTTGATGACCGACACGTAAACGCACCCCAGGGTTCGTTAATCATGGAAGTCACCCTGGGACCCAAACGAGTGAGTAATGGTCCACGAAACGTGCCATAATCGGCCAAAACTGTCAGTGTTGATGACCGACACGTAAGCGCAACTTGGGGTTCAACAAGCATGGAAATCAATTCGATCCCAAAACGGTGAGTAATAGTCCACGAAACGGGTCGAATCGCCTAAATCGCGAAAGTGTTGATCACCGACACGTAAACGCACCCCAGGTTCGTTAATCATGGAAGTCACTTCGGGACCCCCAAATAGTGAGTAATAGTCCATGAAACGCCCGTAATCGCCAAAACCGCTGCTGTTGATGACCGACACGTAAGCGCACTTTGGGGTTCAACAAGCATGGAAATCACTTTGGGACCCCAAAACGGTGAGTAATAGTCCACTAAACGGGTTAGAATCCACCAAAATCATGAAAAGTTGATGACCGACACGTAAACGCATCCTAGGGTTCGTTAATCGTGGAAATCACCCGACCCCAAAACAGTGAGTAATAGTCCACTAAACGGGTTAGAATCGCCAAAATCGCGAAAGTGTTGATGACCGACACGTAAACGCACCCTGTGGTTCGTTAATCTTGGTAGTCACTTCGGGAGCCCATAAGAGTGAGTAATAGTCCACAAACGGGCCGAATCGCCAAAGTTTTCAAAGTGTTGACGACCAACACGTAAGCGCACCTTGAGGTTCAACAAACATGGAAATCACTTTGGGACCCCAAAACGGTGAGTAATAGTCCATGAAACGGGTCAATCGCCAAAACTTTAGTGTTGATGATCGACACGTAAACGCACCCTGTGGTTCGTTAATCGTGGAAGTCACCGGGACCCAAACGAGTGAGTAATGGTCCACAAACGCGCTATAATCGCCAAAACTGCCGCTGTTGACGACCGACACGTAAGCGCACCTTTGGGGTTCAACAAGCATGGAAATCAACTCGATCCCAAACGGTGAGTAATAGTCCACTAAACGGGTCGAATCGCCTAAATCGCGAAAGTGTTGATGATCGACACGTAAACGCACCTCAGGGTTCGTTAATCATGGAAGTCACTTCGGGACCCCCAACTAGTGAGTAATAGTCCACGAAACGGCCCAGAATCGGCCAAAACTGCCAGTGTTGATGACCGATATGTAAGCGCACTTTGGGGTTCAACAAGCATGGAAATCACTTTGGGATCCCAAAACGGTGAGTAATAGTCCACGAAACGGGTCAGAATCGGCCTAAACTGCGAGTGTTGATGACCGACACGTAAACGCACCCAAGGGTTCGTTAATCGTGGTAGTCACTTCGGGACCCCATAAGAGTGAGGAATAGTCCACAAACGGGCCGAATCGCCAAGTTTTCGTTGTTGATGACCGCACGTAAGCGCACCTTTGGGGTTCAACAAACATGGAAATCACTTTGGGACCCCAAAACGGTGAGTAATAGTCCATGAAACGGGTCGAATCGCCAAAATCGGTGAGAGTTGATGATCGACACGTAAACGCACCCTGTGGTTCGTTAATCGGAAGTCACCCGGACCCCAAACGAGTGAGTAATGGTCCACGAAACGCGCTGAATCGCCAAAACTGCTGCTGTTGATGACCAACACGTAACGCACCTTGGGGTTCAACAAGCATGGAAATCACCGGGATCCCAAAACGGTGAGTAATAGTCCACGAAACGGGTCAGAATCGCCTAAATCGCGAAAGTGTTGATGACCGACACGTAAACGCACCCCAGGGTTCGTTAATCATGGAAGTCACTTCGGGACCCCCAAATAGTAAGTAATAGTCCACGAAACGGCCCAGAATCGGCCAAAACTGTCAGTGTTGATGAAGGATACGTAAGCGCACTTTGGGGTTCAACAAGCATGGAAATCACTTTGGGACCCCAAAACGGTGAGTAATAGTCCACGAAACGGGTTAGAATCGACCAAAACTGCGAGTGTTGAGGACCAACACGTAAACGCATCCTAGGGTTCGTTAATCGTGGAAATCACTCCGGGACCCCAAAACAGTGAGTAATAGTCCACGAAACGGGTTAGAATCGGCCAAAACATGCGAAAGTGTTGATGATCGACACGTAAACGCACCTGTGGTTTGTTAATCGTGGTAGTCACTTCGACCCCATAAGAGTGAGTAATAGTCCACAAACGGGCCAGAATCGCCAAAACATTCAAGCAGTTTTCAACGAAACGTGTTGACGACCAACACGTAAGCGCACCTTGAGGTTCAACAAACATGGAAATCACTTTGGGACCCCAAAACGGTGAGTAATAGTCCATGAAACGGGTCGAATCGCCAAAACATTCAAGTGTTGATGATCGACACGTAAACGCACCCTGTGGTTCGTTAATCGTGGAAGTCACTTCGACCCCATAAGAGTGAGTAATAGTCCACAAAACGGGCCGAATCGCCAAAGTTTTCAAAGTGTTGATGACCAACACGTAAGCGCACCTTGGGGTTCAACAAACATGGAAATCACTTTGGGACCCCAAAACGGTGAGTAATAGTCCATGAAACGGGTCGAATCGCCAAAACTTTAGTGTTGATGATCGACACGAAACGCACCCTGTGGTTCGTTAATCGTGGAAGTCACTGAGTAATAGACCCCAAACGAGTGAGTAATGGTCCACGAAACGCCAGCCAAACTAATCGCCAATCGCCAAAACACACGTGCACAGTTCATGTTGAATCGAAGTCACTAAGACGACCCCACGTAGTAGCCAAGAGTAATGAATCACGCCCGTAATCGCTGTTGATGACCGACACGTTTTGGGGTTCAACAAGCATGGAAATCAACTCGATCCCAAAACGGTGAGTAATAGTCCACGAAACGGGTCGAATCGCCTAAATCGAAAGTGTTGATGATCGACACGTAAACGCACCTCCGGGAAATGGTTCGTTAATCATGGAAGTCACTTCGACCCCAACCAGTGAGTAATAGTCCACGAACGCCCAGAATCGCCAAACTGCCAAGTTGTTGACGACCGACACGTAAGCGCACTTTGGGGTTCAACAAGCATGGAAATCACTTCGGGATCCCAAAACGGTGAGTAATAGTCCACGAAACGGGTCAATCGCCTAAATCATGAAAAGTGTTGATGATCGACACGTAAACGCACCCTGTGGTTCGTTAATCGTGGTAGTCACTTCGGACCCCATAAGAGTGAGTAATAGTCCACAAACGGGCCGAATCGCCAAGTTTTTGTTGACGACCGCACGTAAGCGCACCTTGGGGTTCAACAAACATGGAAATCACTTTGGGACCCCAAAACGGTGAGTAATAGTCCATGAAACGGGTCGAATCGCCAAATCGTGAGAGTTGATGATCGACACGTAAACGCACCCTGTGGTTCGTTAATCGTGGAAGTCACCCGGACCCCAAACGAGTGAGTAATGGTCCACTAAACGCGCTGTAATCGGCAAAACTGCCGTTGTTGATGACCAACACGTAACCGCACCTTTGGGTTCAACAAGCATGGAAATCACTTCGATCCCAAAACGGTGAGTAATAGTCCACTTAAACGGGTCGAATCGCCTAAATCATGAAAGTGTTGACGATCGACACGTAAACGCACCCTGTGGTTCGTTAATCATGGAAGTCACTTCGGACCCCAAATAGTAAGTAATAGTCCACGAAATGGCCCGTAATCGCCAAACTGCCAAGTTGTTGATGAAGGATACGAAGCGCACTTTGGGGTTCAACAAGCATGGAAATCACTTTGGGACCCCAAAACGATGAGTAATAGTCCACGAAACGGGTTAGAATCGACCAAAACTGCGAGTGTTGAGGACCAACACGTAAACGCATCCTAGGGTTCGTTAATCGTGGAAATCACTCCGGGACCCCAAAACAGTGAGTAATAGTCCACGAAACGGGTTAGAATCGGCCAAAACTGCGAGTGTTGATGACCGACACGTAAACGCACCCAGGGTTTGTTAATCGTGGTAGTCACTTCGGGACCCCATAAGAGTGAGTAATAGTCCACAAAACGGGCCAGAATCGGCCAAAGTTTTCAGTGTTGATGACCAACACATAAGGGCACCTTGAGGTTCAACAAACATGGAAATCACTTTGGGACCCCAAAACAGTGAGTAATAGTCCATGAAACGGGTCAGAATCGGCCAAAACATTCAGTGTTGATGACCGACACGTAAACGCACCCCAGGGTTCGTTAATCGTGGTAGTCACTTCGGGACCCCATAAGAGTGAGTAATAGTCCACAAAACGGGCCAGAATCGGCCAAAGTTTTCAGTGTTGATGACCGGCACGTAAGCACACCTTGGGGTTCGACAAACATGGAAATCACTTTGGGACCCCAAAACGGTGAGTAATAGTCCATGAAATGGGTCGAATCGCCTAAATCATGAAAGTGTTGATGATCGACACGTAAACGCACCCTGTGGTTCGTTAATCGTGGTAGTCACTTCGGGACACCATAAGAGTGAGTAATAGTCCACAAACGGGCCGAATCGCCAAGTTTTCAAAGTTGATGACCGCACGTAAGCGCACTTTGGGGTTCAACAAACATGGAAATCACTTGGGACCCCAAAACGGTGAGTAATAGTCCATGAAACGGGTCGAATCGCCAAAATCTGTGGAGAGTTGATGATCGACACGTAAACGCACCCTGTGGTTCGTTAATCGTGGAAGTCACCCGGACCCCAAACGAGTGAGTAATGGTCCACTAAACGCGCGATTCGCCAAAACTCGCCGTTGTTGATGACCAACACGAATCGCACCTTGGGGTTCAACAAGCATGGAAATCACTTCGATCCCAAACGGTGAGTAATAGTCCACGAAACGGGTCGAATCGCCTAAATCGCGAAAGTGTTGATGACCGACACGTAAACGCACCCCAGGGTTTGTTAATCATGGAAGTCACTTCGGAACCCCCAAATAGTAAGTAATAGTCCACTAAACGCCCTAATCGCCAAAACTGCCGTGGTTGATGAAGGATACGTAAGCGCACTTTGGGGTTCAACAAGCATGGAAATCACTTTGGGACCCCAAAACGGTGAGTAATAGTCCACGAAACGGGTTAGAATCGACCAAAATCGCGAAAGTGTTGAGGACCAACACGTAAACGCATCCTAGGTTCGTTAATCGTGGAAATCACCCGACCCCAAAACAAAGTGAGTAATAGTCCACGAAACGGGTTAGAATCGCCAAAATCATGCGAGTGTTGATGACCGACACGTAAACGCACCCAGGGTTTGTTAATCGTGGTAGTCACTTCGGGACCCCATAAGAGTGAGTAATAGTCCACAAAACGGGCCAGAATCGGCCAAAGTTTTCAGTGTTGATGACCAACACGTAAGCGCACCTTGAGGTTCAACAAACATGGAAATCACTTTGGGACCCCAAAACGGTGAGTAATAGTCCATGAAACGGGTCAGAATCGGCCAAAACATTCAGTGTTGATGACCGACACGTAAACGCACCCCAGGGTTCGTTAATCGTGGTAGTCACTTCGGGACCCCATAAGAGTGAGTAATAGTCCACAAAACGGGCCAGAATCGGCCAAAGTTTTCAGTGTTGATGACCAACACGTAAGCGCACCTTGAGGTTCAACAAACATGGAAATCACTTTGGGACCCCAAAACGGTGAGTAATAGTCCATGAAACGGGTCAGAATCGGCCAAAACATTAGTGTTGATGACCGACACGTAAACGCACCCCAGGGTTCGTTAATCGTGGAAGTCACTCTGGGACCCCAAATGAGTGAGTAATGGTCCACGAAACGTGCCATAATCGGCCAAAACTGTCAGTGTTGATGACCGACAAGTAAGCGCACCTTGGGGTTCAACAAGCATGGAAATCAACTCGGGATCCCAAAACGGTGAGTAATAGTCCACGAAACGGGTCAATCGCCTAAATCATGAAAGTGTTGATGATCGACACGTAAACGCACCCTGTGGTTCGTTAATCATGGAAGTCACCGACCCCAAACTAGTGAGTAATAGTCCACGAACGCCCAGAATCGCCAAAACTGCCAAAGGTTGATGACCGATACGTAAGCGCACTTTAGGTTCAACAAGCATGGAAATCACTTGGGATCCCAAACGGTGAGTAATAGTCCACTAAACGGGTCGAATCGCCTAAATCGCGAAAGTGTTGATGATCGACATGTAAACGCACCCTGTGGTTCGTTAATCGTGGTAGTCACCGGGACCCCATAAGAGTGAGTAATAGTCCACAAACGGGCCGAATCGCCAAAGCGCAGCAGTTGATGACCGCACGTAAGCGCACCTTGGGGTTCAACAAACATGGAAATCACTTTGGGACCCCAAAACGGTGAGTAATAGTCCATGAAACGGGTCAATCGCCAAAATCAGAGAGTTGATGATCGACACGTAAACGCACCCTGTGGTTCGTTAATCGTGCAAGTCACCCGGACCCCAAACGAGTGAGTAATGGTCCACGAAACGCGCTGAATCGCCAAAACTGCAAGCTGTTGATGACCAACACGAATCGCACCTTGGGGTTCAACAAGCATGGAAATCACTTCGATCCCAAAACGGTGAGTAATAGTCCACTAAACGGGTCAATCGCCTAAATCGCGAAAGTGTTGATGATCGACACGTAAACGCACCCTGTGGTTCGTTAATCATGGAAGTCACTTCGACCCCAAATAGTGAGTAATAGTCCACTAAACGCCCGTAATCGCCAAACTGCTGCTTGTTGATGAAGGATACGTAAGCGCACTTTGGGGTTCAACAAGGATGGAAATCACTTTGGGACCCCAAAACGATGAGTAATAGTCCACGAAACGGGTTAGAATCGACCAAAACTGCGAGTGTTGAGGACCAACACGTAAACGCATCCTAGGGTTCGTTAATCGTGGAAATCACCCGGACCCCAAAACAGTGAGTAATAGTCCACGAAACGGGTTAGAATCGCCAAAATCGCGAAAGTGTTGATGACCGACACGTAAACGCACCCAGGGTTTGTTAATCGTGGTAGTCACTTCGACCCCATAAGAGTGAGTAATAGTCCACAAAACGGGCCAGAATCGGCCAAAGTTTTCAGTGTTGATGACCAACACATAAGGGCACCTTGAGGTTCAACAAACATGGAAATCACTTTGGGACCCCAAAACAGTGAGTAATAGTCCATGAAACGGGTCAGAATCGGCCAAAATATTCAGTGTTGATGACCGGCACGTAAACGCACCCCAGGGTTCGTTAATCGTGGTAGTCACTTCGGGACCCCATAAGAGTGAGTAATAGTCCACAAAACGGGCCAGAATCGGCCAAAGTTTTCAGTGTTGATGACCGGCACGTAAGCACACCTTGGGGTTCGACAAACATGGAAATCACTTTGGGACCCCAAAACGGTGAGTAATAGTCCATGAAATGGGTCAGAATCGGCCTAAACTGCGAGTGTTGATGACCGACACGTAAACGCACCCCAGGGTTCGTTAATCGTGGTAGTCACTTCGGGACCCCATAAGAGTGAGTAATAGTCCACAAAACGGGCCAGAATCGGCCGAAGTTTTCAGTGTTGATGACCGGCACGTAAGCGCACCTTGGGGTTCGACAAACATGGAAATCACTTTGGGACCCCAAAACGGTGAGTAATAGTCCATGAAACGGGTCAGAATCGCCAAAATCGGAGAGTTGATGATCGACACGTAAACGCACCCTGTGGTTCGTTAATCGTGCAAGTCACCCGGACCCCAAACGAGTGAGTAATGGTCCACTAAACGCGCTGTAATCGCCAAAACTGCTGTTGATGACCAACATGTAACCGCACTTGGGGTTCAACAAGCATGGAAATCACTTCGATCCCAAAACGGTGAGTAATAGTCCACGAAACGGGTCAATCGCCTAAATCATGAAAGTGTTGATGATCGACACGTAAACGCACCCGTGGTTCGTTAATCATGGAAGTCACCGGACCCCAAATAGTAAGTAATAGTCCATGAAACGGCCCAGAATCGGCCAAAACTGTCAGTGTTGATGAAGGATACGTAAGCGCACTTTGGGGTTCAACAAGCATGGAAATCACTTTGGGACCCCAAAACGGTGAGTAATAGTCCACGAAACGGGTTAGAATCGACCAAAACTACGAGTGTTGAGGACCAACACGTAAACGCATCCTAGGGTTCGTTAATCGTGGAAATCACTCCGGGACCCCAAAACAGTGAGTAATAGTCCACGAAACGGGTTAGAATCGGCCAAAACTGCGAGTGTTGATGACCGACACGTAAACGCACCCAGGGTTTGTTAATCGTGGTAGTCACTTCGGGACCCCATAAGAGTGAGTAATAGTCCACAAAACGGGCCAGAATCGGCCAAAGTTTTCAGTGTTGATGACCAACACGTAAGCGCACCTTGAGGTTCAACAAACATGGAAATCACTTTGGGACCCCAAAACGGTGAGTAATAGTCCATGAAACGGGTCAGAATCGGCCAAAACATTCAGTGTTGATGACCGACACGTAAACGCACTTGTGGTTCGTTAATCGTGGTAGTCACTTGGGACCCCATAAGATTGAGTAATAGTCCACAAACGGGCCAGAATCGCCAAAGTTTTCAAATTAGTGTTGATGACCGCACGTAAGCACACCTTGGGGTTCACAAACATGGAAATCACTTTGGGACCCCAAAACGGTGAGTAATAGTCCATGAAATGGGTCAAATCGCCTAAATCATGAAAGTGTTGATGATCGACACGTAAACGCACCCCAGGGTTCGTTAATCGTGGTAGTCACTTCGGGACCCCATAAGAGTGAGTAATAGTCCACAAAACGGCCAGAATCGCCCAAGTTTTCAAGTGACGACCGCACGTAAGCGCACTTTGGGGTTCAACAAACATGGAAATCACTTTGGGACCCCAAAACGGTGAGTAATAGTCCATGAAACGGGTCAGAATCGCCAAAACTGTGAGAGTTGATGACCGACACGTAAACGCACCCCACGGTTCGTTAATCGTGCAAGTCACTCCGGGACCCCAAACGAGTGAGTAATGGTCCACGAAACATGCCAGAATCGCCAAAACTGTCGCTGTTGATGACCAACACGAATCGCACTTGGGGTTCAACAAGCATGGAAATCACTTCGATCCCAAACGGTGAGTAATAGTCCACTAAACGGGTCAATCGCCTAAACCGCGAAAAGTTGATAATCGACACGTAAACGCACCCTGTGGTTCGTTAATCGTGGAAGTCACCGACCCCAAATAGTGAGTAATAGTCCACTAAACGCCGTGAATCGCCAAACCGCTGTTGTTGATGAAGGATACGTAAGCGCACTTTGGGGTTCAACAAGCATGGAAATCACTTTGGGACCCCAAAACGGTGAGTAATAGTCCACGAAACGGCTTAGAATCGACCAAAACTGCGAGGGTTGAGGACCAACACGTAAACGCATCCTAGGGTTCGTTAATCGTGGAAATCACTCCGGGACCCCAAAACAGTGAGTAATAGTCCACGAAACGGGTTAGAATCGCCAAAATCATGAAAAAGTTGATGACCGACACGTAAACGCACCCAGGGTTTGTTAATCGTGGTAGTCACTTCGGGACCCCATAAGAGTGAGTAATAGTCCACAAAACGGGCCAGAATCGGCCAAAGTTTTCAGTGTTGATGACCAACACGTAAGCGCACCTTGAGGTTCAACAAACATGGAAATCACTTTGGGACCCCAAAACGGTGAGTAATAGTCCATGAAACGGGTCAGAATCGGCCAAAACATTCAGTGTTGATGACCGACACGTAAACGCACCCCAGGGTTCGTTAATCGTGGTAGTCACTTCGGGACCCCATAAGAGTGAGTAATAGTCCACAAAACGGGCCAGAATCGGCCAAAGTTTTCAGTGTTGATGACCGGCATGTAAGCACACCTTGGGGTTCGACAAACATGGAAATCACTTTGGGACCCCAAAACGGTGAGTAATAGTCCATGAAACGGGTCAGAATCGGCCAAAACAGTGAGAGTTGATGACCGACACGTAAATGCACCCCAGGGTTCGTTAATCGTGCAAGTCACTCCGGTACCCCAAACGAGTGAGTAATGGTCCATGAAACGTGCCAGAATCGGCCAAAACTGTCAGTGTTGATGACCAACACGTAAGCACACCTTGGGGTTCAACAAGCATGGAAATCACTTCGGGATCCCAAAACGGTGAGTAATAGTCCACGAACCGGGTCAGAATCAGCCTAAGCTGCGAGTGTTGATGACCGACACGTAAACGCACCCCAGGGTTCGTTAATCATGGAAGTCACTTCGGGACCCCCAAATCTATTTATATATAAAAAGTGATTGATGGGTTAATTAGAAGCAAGAGAATTAGTCTAGAAAATTCTACATTAATTAGAAAATACTAGCCCTTGATTTGGTGGGTCCTCTAAAATTATAATTATATACCCGTTAGATATGTGTAACGTATTCCATCAAAAATAGATATGGGTCCAATGCCATGAGATCCCACGTCTCTACATCTAGGAGTACTATTTACCCATCAATGTCATGAGATCCCACGTCTCTATATCCATATAGGACCATCTCTAAGAAAAAAACCTAATCTATATTTTTCTTCTCTCCTGTATGGATCATGATGCTCCACGCACCTGCCGCTCGCAAACTTCCCCGCAGACCTCCTTCCAATGTCAGCGATCTCACCTTGCCGCCCCATGTATTCCTCTTAGAGCGCTTGGCGCAGCAGTACCAGAAGAGAAGCTGTACACATGCCCTTTCCATTGATCTATTCCTACCACGAGCGCCCAACATGCTTCTGACTGGTCACTAGCGGAGGCACAAGATAGATGGCCTTGACTTTCATGGTCAGTTGGACACCACATTAACTAGCTTTACTGCGTGATCTCCGTCATGTCCTGAATCAGGTATAGCGGTGCATGAGACAAATCCTTCTTGCCTGATCTACCATTAATGGAGGATGAGGAGGAAACACGCAGTAGATCTCTAAGGAAGGAAAAATTCTAGCGGCAGGGATTGCATGGAAGTGTTGGCTTGCTAGCATGGAACTCCCCTCCAACATGTCCTCACGCATGCCATCTCTGCCCAGAAACAATGTCTCCCCCCAATGGATCTTTTTCCACAAGTCCCATGAGGCATGTCCACAACACGATTACCTTTCATATCTTAGGTGAGATTAACAATGCTTTAAAAAAATATGAGATCAATTAATCGTAGATTTATCTCGTATTGAGATGTACGTGGCACACATGTTGAATTCTCGTGGTCTCTATCAGTTTGATGTG
The DNA here is from genome assembly GCA_021437245.1 of Aegilops speltoides. Taxonomy (NCBI): domain Eukaryota; kingdom Viridiplantae; phylum Streptophyta; class Magnoliopsida; order Poales; family Poaceae; genus Aegilops; species Aegilops speltoides. The sequence goes on along the minus strand of JAHHZJ010000165.1, from coordinate 65,169 downwards.
CCTCGATCCTACCCATTAGTCTCGCAAAGCCGCATATAGTGTGTAGGTTGTATTTTCCTCCACTCCGCTTTTAATGCTAAGGCCATGGCTTTGATTAGTTTGCGTAATCAGAGAGATCCATCCTTCTCTCGTCCCGTATGTGACTATCAGCTTCAATCTCCCTGTTCCATAAGAAAGGGAAAAGAACTTTGATCTCCTCATTACTTGGATTGTAAATTCATTGTCCTTCCATAAAGGTGTAAAGTATGCGTGAAATTTGAATAAACAAAGGATCTTCCGATTGTACACTTATAAAGTAAATTCATTGTCTTTTTCAGAAAACTGTAAAGTATGCATCTAAATTCGAGTTAGGAGGGAGCATGTGATCTGTTTGGATATCTCAAAGTTAGTTATAATTCTTGGTAGGATCGTAAGGGTATAAAATAACCTACATGTACAAATTGGTGGTGCATAGAATAATGTACAAGGACGATATAGCTCAAAGGTTAGTGCAACTTAAGAATTTCCCATATATTTTCCCGTTTTGGCATTACGAGTGTTCATTTTAGTAAACTACGCTTCGATAAGTATAAATAAATACATGAGTTGTCGTACATGCGCATCGATGCATAGTCCGTGTCAGTGTTGATGACCGACACGTAAACGCACCCTGGGGTTCAACAATCGGGAAATCACTTCGACCCCAAAACAGTGAGTAATAGTCCATGAAACGGGCCGAATCGCCAAAATCGCGAAAGTGTTGATGACCGACACGTAAACGCACCTGGGGTCAACAATCGTGGAAATCACCGACCCCAAAACAAAGTGAGTAATAGTCCATGAAACGGGCCGAATCGCCAAAATCGCGGTCGCCAAAATCGCGAAAGTGTTGATGACCGACACGTAAGCGCACCTTGGGGTTCAACAATCACGGAAATCACTTCGACCCCAAAACAGTGAGTAATAGTCCATGAAACGGGCCGAATCGCCAAAATCGCGAAAGTGTTGATGACCGACACGTAAACGCACCCTGTGGTTCAACAATCGTGGAAATCACCGACCCCAAAACAGTGTAGTGAGTAATTGTCCATGAAACGGGCCAGAATCGGCCAAAATTGCGACTGTTGATGACCGACACGTAAGCGCACCTTGGGGTTCAACAACTACGGAAATCACTTCGGGACCCTAAAACAGTGAGTAATAATCCAAGAAACGGGCCGAATCGCCAAAATCGCGAAAAGTTGATGACCGACACGTAAACGCACCTTGGGGTTCAACAATCGTGGAAATCACTTCGACCCCAAAACAAAGAGTAATAGTCCATGAAACGGGCCGAATCGCCAAAATCGCGAAAGTGTTGATGACCGACACGTAAACGCACCTGGGGTTCAACAATCGTGGAAATCACTTCGACCCCAAAACAGTGAGTAATAGTCCATGAAACGGGCCGAATCGCCAAAATCGCGAAAGTGTTGATGACCGACACGTAAGCGCACCTTGGGGTTCAACAATCACGGAAATCACTTCGACCCCAAAACAGTGAGTAATAGTCCATGAAACGGGCCGAATCGCCAAAATCGAAAGTGTTGATGACCGACACGTAAACGCACCCTGTGGTTCAACAATCGTGGAAATCACTCTGGACCCCAAAACAGTGAGTAATAGTCCATGAAACGGGCCAGAATCGGCCAAAACTGCGAGTGTTGATGACCGACACGTAAGCGCACCTTGGGGTTCAACAACTACGGAAATCACTTCGGGACCCCAAAACAGTGAGTAATAGTCCAGGAAACGGGCCGAATCGCCAAAATCGCGAAAGTGTTGATGACCGACACGTAAACGCACCTTGTGGTTCAACAATCGTGGAAATCACTTCGACCCCAAAACAGTGAGTAATAGTCCATGAAACGGGCCGAATCGCCAAAATCGCGAAAGTGTTGATGACCGACACGTAAACGCACCTTGTGGTTCAACAATCGTGGAAATCACTCGACCCCAAAACAGTGAGTAATAGTCCATGAAACGGGCCGAATCGCCAAAATCATGCGAAGTGTTGATGACCGACACGTAAACGCACCTTGGGGTTCAACAATCGTGGAAATCACCGACCCCAAAACAGTGAGTAATAGTCCATGAAACGGGCCGAATCGCCAAAATCGCGAAAGTGTTGATGACCGACACGTAAACGCACCCTGTGGTTCAACAATCGTGGAAATCACTTCGACCCCAAAACAGTGAGTAATAGTCCATGAAACGGGCCGAATCGCCAAAATCATGAAAGTGTTGATGACCGACACGTAAGCGCACCTTGGGGTTCAACAACTACGGAAATCACTTTGGACCCCAAAACAGTGAGTAATAGTCCATGAAACGGGCCAGAATCGGCAAACTGCGAGTGTTGATGACCGACACGTAAACGCACCCCAGGGTTCGTTAATCGTGGAAATCACTCTGGACCCCAAAACAGTGAGTAATAGTCCATGAAACGGGTCAGAATCGGCCAAAACTGCGACTGTTGATGACCGACACGTAAGCGCACCTTGGTGTTCAACAACTACGGAAATCACTTCGGGACCCCAAAACAGTGAGTAATAGTCCAAGAAACGGGCCAGAATCAGCCAAAACTGCGAGTGTTGATGACCGACACGTAAACGCACCTTGGGTTCAACAATCGTGGAAATCACTTCGACCCCAAAACAGTGAGTAATAGTCCATGAAACGGGCCGAATCGCCAAAATCGCGAAAGTGTTGATGACCGACACGTAAGCGCACCTTGGGGTTCAACAACTCACGGAAATCACTTCGACCCCAAAACAGTGAGTAATAGTCCATGAAACGGGCCGAATCGCCAAAATCGCGAAAGTGTTGATGACCGACACGTAAACGCACCCTGTGGTTCGTTAAAAATCTGTGGTTCAACAATCGTGGAAATCACTCTAGGACCCCAAAACAGTGAGTAATTGTCCATGAAACGGGCCAGAATCGGCCAGAACTGCGACTGTTGATGACCGACACGTAAGCGCACCTTGGGGTTCAACAACTACGGAAATCACTTCGGGACCCCAAAACAGTGAGTAATAGTCCAGGAAACGGGCCAGAATCGGCCAAAACTGCGAGTGTTGATGACCGACACGTAAACGCACCTTGGGGTTCAACAATCGTGGAAATCACCGACCCCAAAACAGTGAGTAATAGTCCATGAAACGGGCCGAATCGCCAAAATCGCGAAAGTGTTGATGACCGACACGTAAACGCACCCTGGGGTTCAACAATCGTGGAAATCACTCGACCCCAAAACAAAGAGTAATAGTCCATGAAACGGGCCGAATCGCCAAAATCGCGAAAGTGTTGATGACCGACACGTAAGCGCACCTTGGGGTTCAACAACTACGGAAATCACTTCGACCCCAAAACAGTGAGTAATAGTCCAAGAAACGGGCCGAATCGCCAAAACTGCGCAAGTGTTGATGACCGACACGTAAGCGCACCACCTGGGGTTCAACAATCACGGAAATCACCGACCCCAAAACAGTGAGTAATAGTCCATGAAACGGGCCGAATCGCCAAAATCGCGAAAGTTGATGACCGACACGTAAGCGCACCTTGGGGTTCAACAATCGAAACGGAAATCACTTCGACCCCAAAACAGTGAGTAATAGTCCATGAAACGGGCCGAATCGCCAAAATCGCGAAAAGTTGATGACCGACACGTAAACGCACCCTGTGGTTCGTTAATCGTGGAAATCACCGACCCCAAAACAAAGAGTAATAGTCCATGAAACGGGTCAGAATCGGCCAAAACTGCGACAGTGTTGATGACCGACACGTAAGCGCACCTTGGGGTTCAACAACTACGGAAATCACTCGGGACCCCAAAACAGTGAGTAATAGTCCATGAAACGGGCCGAATCGCCAAAATTGCGAGTGTTGATGACCGACACGTAAACGCACCTTGGGTTCAACAACTCGGAAATCACTCGACCCCAAAACAGTGAGTAATAGTCCATGAAACGGGCCGAATCGCCAAAATCGCGAAAGTGTTGATGACCGACACGTAAACGCACCCTGGGGTTCAACAATCGTGGAAATCACTTCGACCCCAAAACAGTGAGTAATAGTCCATGAAACGGGCCGAATCGCCAAAATCGCGAAAGTGTTGATGACCGACACGTAAGCGCACCTTGGTGTTCAACAACTACGGAAATCACTTCGGGACCCCAAAACAGTGAGTAATAGTCCAAGAAACGGGCCAGAATCGCCAAAATCGCGAAAGTGTTGATGACCGACACGTAAACGCACCCTGTGGTTCAACAATCGTGGAAATCACCGACCCCAAAACAGTGAGTAATAGTCCATGAAACGGGCCGAATCGCCAAAATCGCGAAAAGTTGATGACCGACACGTAAGCGCACCCTTGGGGTTCAACAACGTGGAAATCACCGACCCCAAAACAGTGAGTAATAGTCCATGAAACGGGCCGAATCGCCAAAATCGCGAAAGTGTTGATGACCGACACGTAAACGCACCCTGTGGTTCAACAATCGTGGAAATCACTCGACCCCAAAACAGTGAGTAATAGTCCATGAAACGGGCCGAATCGCCAAAATCGCGAAAGTGTTGATGACCGACACGTAAGCGCACCTTGGGTTCAACAACTACGGAAATCACTTCGACCCCAAAACAAAGTGAGTAATAGTCCATGAAACGGGCCGAATCGCCAAAATCGCGAAAGTGTTGATGACCGACACGTAAACGCACCCCTGGTTCAACAATCGTGGAAATCACTCTGGACCCCAAAACAGTGAGTAATAGTCCATGAAACAGGTCAGAATCGGCCAAAACTGCGAGTGTTGATGACCGACACGTAAGCGCACCTTGGGGTTCAACAACTACGGAAATCACTTCGGGACCCCAAAACAGTGAGTAATAGTCCAGGAAACGGGCCAGAATCGGCAAAAACTGCAAGTGTTGATGACCGACACGTAAACGCACCTGGGTTCAACAATCGCACCTGGAAATCACTCGACCCCAAAACAGTGAGTAATAGTCCATGAAACGGGCCGAATCGCCAAAATCGCGAAAGTGTTGATGACCGACACGTAAACGCACCTTGGGTTCAACAACTCGTGGAAATCACTTCGACCCCAAAACAGTGAGTAATAGTCCATGAAACGGGCCGAATCGCCAAAATCGCGAAAGTGTTGATGACCGACACGTAAACGCACCTTGGGGTTCAACAATCACGGAAATCACTTCGACCCCAAAACAGTGAGTAATAGTCCATGAAACGGGCCGAATCGCCAAAATCGCGAAAGTGTTGATGACCGACACGTAAGCGCACCTTGGGGTTCAACAACTACGGAAATCACTTCGACCCCAAAACAAAGGAGTAATAGTCCATGAAACGGGCCGAATCGCCAAAATCGCGAAAGTGTTGATGACCGACACGTAAACGCACCTTGGGGTTCAACAATCGGGAAATCACCGGACCCCAAAACAGTGAGTAATAGTCCATGAAACGGGCCGAATCGCCAAAATCGCGAAAAGTTGATGACCGACACGTAAACGCACCCTGTGGTTCAACAATCGTGGAAATCACTCGACCCCAAAACAAAGAGTAATAGTCCATGAAACGGGCCGAATCGCCAAAATCGCGAAAGTGTTGATGACCGACACGTAAGCGCACCTTGGGGTTCAACAACTACGGAAATCACTTCGGGACCCCAAAACAGTGAGTAATAGTCCATGAAACGGGCCGAATCGCCAAAATCGCGAAAGTGTTGATGACCGACACGTAAACGCACCTGTGGTTCAACAATCGTGGAAATCACCGACCCCAAAACAGTGAGTAATAGTCCATGAAACGGGCCGAATCGCCAAAATCGCGAAAGTGTTGATGACCGACACGTAAGCGCACCTTGGGGTTCAACAACTACGGAAATCACTTCGGGACCCCAAAACAGTGAGTAATAGTCCATGAAACGGGCCGAATCGCCAAAATCGCGAAAGTGTTGATGACCGACACGTAAACGCACCCTGTGGTTCAACAATCGTGGAAATCACCGACCCCAAAACAGTGAGTAATAGTCCATGAAACGGGCCGAATCGCCAAAATCGCGAAAAGTTGATGACCGACACGTAAGCGCACCTTGGGGTTCAACAACTACGGAAATCACTTCGACCCCAAAACAAGTGAGTAATAGTCCATGAAACGGGCCGAATCGCCAAAATCGCGAAAGTGTTGATGACCGACACGTAAACGCACCTTGGGGTTCAACAATCGTGGAAATCACTTCGACCCCAAAACAAAGTGAGTAATAGTCCATGAAACGGGCCGAATCGCCAAAATCGCGAAAGTGTTGATGACCGACACGTAAACGCACCTTGGGGTTCAACAATCGTGGAAATCACTTCGACCCCAAAACAGTGAGTAATAGTCCATGAAACGGGCCGAATCGCCAAAATCGCGAAAAGTTGATGACCGACACGTAAGCGCACCTTGGGTTCAACAACTACGGAAATCACTTCGACCCCAAAACAAAGAGTAATAGTCCATGAAACGGGCCGAATCGCCAAAATCGCGAAAGTGTTGATGACCGACACGTAAACGCACCTGTGGTTCAACAATCGTGGAAATCACCGACCCCAAAACAGTGAGTAATAGTCCATGAAACGGGCCGAATCGCCAAAATCGCGAAAGTGTTGATGACCGACACGTAAGCGCACCTTGGGGTTCAACAATCACGGAAATCACTTCGACCCCAAAACAGTGAGTAATAGTCCATGAAACGGGCCAGAATCGCCAAAATCGCGAAAGTGTTGATGACCGACACGTAAACGCACCCCAGGGTTCGTTAATCGTGGAAATCACTCTGGACCCCAAAACAGTGAGTAATAGTCCATGAAACGGGCCAGAATCGCCAAAAACTTGAAAGTGTTGATGACCGACACGTAAGCGCACCTTGGGGTTCACCAACTACGGAAATCACTTCGGGACCCCAAAACAGTGAGTAATAGTCCATGAAACGGGCCAGAATCGGCCAAAACTGCGAGTGTTGATGACCGACACGTAAGCGCACCTTGGGGTTCAACAATCGTGGAAATCACTTCGACCCCAAAACAGTGAGTAATAGTCCATGAAACGGGCCGAATCGCCAAAATCGCGAAAGTGTTGATGACCGACACGTAACACGCACCGCACCTGGGGTTCAACAATCGTGGAAATCACTTCGACCCCAAAACAGTGAGTAATAGTCCATGAAACGGGCCGAATCGCCAAAATCGCGAAAGTGTTGATGACCGACACGTAAGCGCACCTTGGGGTTCAACAACTACGGAAATCACTTCGACCCCAAAACAAAGTGAGTAATAGTCCATGAAACGGGCCGAATCGCCAAAATCGCGAAAGTGTTGATGACCGACACGTAAACGCACCCTGTGGTTCAACAATCGTGGAAATCACTCGACCCCAAAACAGTGAGTAATAGTCCATGAAACGGGCCGAATCGCCAAAATCGCGAAAGTGTTGATGACCGACACGTAAGCGCACCTTGGGGTTCAACAATCACGGAAATCACTTCGACCCCAAAACAAAGAGTAATAGTCCATGAAACGGGCCGAATCGCCAAAATCATGAAAGTGTTGATGACCGACACGTAAACGCACCTTGGGGTTCAACAATCGGAAATCACTTCGACCCCAAAACAGTGAGTAATAGTCCATGAAACGGGCCGAATCGCCAAAATCGCGAAAGTGTTGATGACCGACACGTAAGCGCACCTTGGGTTCAACAATCACGGAAATCACTTCGACCCCAAAACAGTGAGTAATAGTCCATGAAACGGGCCGAATCGCCAAAATCGCGAAAGTGTTGATGACCGACACGTAAACGCACCCAAAATCGGTTCAACAATCGTGGAAATCACTTCGACCCCAAAACAAAGAGAGTAATAGTCCATGAAACGGGCCGAATCGCCAAAATCGCGAAAGTGTTGATGACCGACACGTAAGCGCACCTTGGGGTTCAACAACTACGGAAATCACTTCGACCCCAAAACAAAGAGTAATAGTCCATGAAACGGGCCGAATCGCCAAAATCGCGAAAGTTTGATGACCGACACGTAAACGCACCCTGTGGTTCAACAATCGTGGAAATCACTCGACCCCAAAACAGTGAGTAATAGTCCATGAAACGGGCCGAATCGCCAAAATCGCGAAAGTGTTGATGACCGACACGTAAGCGCACCTTGGGGTTCAACAACTACGGAAATCACTCGACCCCAAAAAAGTGAGTAATAGTCCATGAAACGGGCCGAATCGCCAAAATCATGAAAAGTTGATGACCGACACGTAAACGCACCCTGGGTTCAATCAACTAACGTGGAAATCACTTCGACCCCAAAACAGTGAGTAATAGTCCATGAAACGGGCCGAATCGCCAAAATCGCGAAAGTGTTGATGACCGACACGTAAACGCACCCTGTGGTTCAACAATCGTGGAAATCACTCGACCCCAAAACAGTGAGTAATAGTCCATGAAACGGGCCGAATCGCCAAAATCGATGAAAGTGTTGATGACCGACACGTAAATCGCACCCCAAAACAGTGAGTAATAGGGTTCAACAACGGGAAATCACTTCGACCCCAAAACAGTGAGTAATAGTCCATGAAACGGGCCGAATCGCCAAAATCGCGAAAGTGTTGATGACCGACACGTAAACGCACCCTGTGGTTCAACAATCGTGGAAATCACCGACCCCAAAACAGTGAGTAATAGTCCATGAAACGGGCCGAATCGCCAAAATCGCGAAAGTGTTGATGACCGACACGTAAGCGCACCTTGGGTTCAACAACTACGGAAATCACTTCGACCCCAAAACAAAGTGAGTAATAGTCCATGAAACGGGCCGAATCGCCAAAATCGCGAAAGTGTTGATGACCGACACGTAAACGCACCTTGGGGTTCAACAATCGTGGGAAATCACCGACCCCAAAACAGTGAGTAATAGTCCATGAAACGGGCCGAATCGCCAAAATCGCGAAAGTGTTGATGACCGACACGTAAACGCACCCTGGGGTTCAACAATCGTGGAAATCACTTCGACCCCAAAACAAAGTGAGTAATAGTCCATGAAACGGGCCGAATCGCCAAAATCGCGAAAGATGACCGAGTGTTGATGACCGACACGTAAACGCACCTTGGGGTTCAACAATCGCGGAAATCACTTGACCCCAAAACAGTGAGTAATAGTCCATGAAACGGGCCGAATCGCCAAAATCGCGAAAAGTTGATGACCGACACGTAAGCGCACCTTGGGGTTCAACAACTACGGAAATCACTTCGACCCCAAAACAGTGAGTAATAGTCCATGAAACGGGCCGAATCGCCAAAATCGCGAAAGTGTTGATGACCGACACGTAAACGCACCCTGTGGTTCAACAATCGTGGAAATCACTCGACCCCAAAACAGTGAGTAATAGTCCATGAAACGGGCCGAATCGCCAAAATCGCGAAAGTGTTGATGACCGACACGTAAGCGCACCTTGGGGTTCAACAACTACGGAAATCACTTCGACCCCAAAACAAAGGAGTAATAGTCCATGAAACGGGCCGAATCGCCAAAATCGCGAAAGTGTTGATGACCGACACGTAAACGCACCTGTGGTTCAACAATCGTGGAAATCACTTGACCCCCAAAACAAAGTGAGTAATAGTCCATGAAACGGGCCGAATCGCCAAAATCGCGAAAGTGTTGATGACCGACACGTAAGCGCACCTTGGGGTTCAACAACTACGGAAATCACTTCGACCCCAAAACAGTGAGTAATAGTCCATGAAACGGGCCGAATCGCCAAAATCGCGAAAGTGTTGATGACCGACACGTAAACGCACCCTGTGGTTCAACAATCGTGGAAATCACCGACCCCAAAACAGTGAGTAATTGTCCATGAAACGGGCCAGAATCGGCCAGACCTGCGACTGTTGATGACCGACACGTAAGTTGCACCTTGGGGTTCAACAACTACGGAAATCACTTCGAGACCCTAAAACAGTGAGTAATAATCCAAGAAACGGGCCGAATCGCCAAAATCATGAAAGTGTTGATGACCGACACGTAAACGCACCCTGTGGTTCAACAATCGGAAATCACTTCGACCCCAAAACAGTGAGTAATAGTCCATGAAACGGGCCGAATCGCCAAAATCGAAAGTGTTGATGACCGACACGTAAACGCACCCTGGGGTTCAACAACTCGTGGAAATCACTCGACCCCAAAACAAAGAGTAATAGTCCATGAAACGGGCCGAATCGCCAAAATCGCGAAAGTGTTGATGACCGACACGTAAGCGCACCTTGGGTTCAACAACTACGGAAATCACCGACCCCAAAACAGTGAGTAATAGTCCATGAAACGGGCCGAATCGCCAAAATCGCGAAAGTGTTGATGACCGACACGTAAACGCACCCTGTGGTTCAACAATCGTGGAAATCACTCGACCCCAAAACAGTGAGTAATAGTCCATGAAACGGGCCGAATCGCCAAAATCGCGAAAAGTTGATGACCGACACGTAAACGCACCCTGGGGTTCAACAATCGTGGAAATCACTCGACCCCAAAACAGTGAGTAATAGTCCATGAAACGGGCCGAATCGCCAAAATCGCGAAAGTGTTGATGACCGACACGTAAGCGCACCTGTGGTTCAACAACAACTGAAAATCACTTCGACCCCAAAACAAAGGAGTAATAGTCCATGAAACGGGCCGAATCGCCAAAATCGAAAAGTGTTGATGACCGACACGTAAACGCACCCTGTGGTTCAACAATCGTGGAAATCACCGACCCCAAAACAGTGAGTAATAGTCCATGAAACGGGCCGAATCGCCAAAATCGCGAAAAGTTGATGACCGACACGTAAGCGCACCTTGGGGTTCAACAACTACGGAAATCACTTCGGGACCCCAAAACAGTGAGTAATAGTCCATGAAACGGGCCGAATCGCCAAAATCGCGAAAGTGTTGATGACCGACACGTAAACGCACCCTGTGGTTCAACAATCGTGGAAATCACTCTGGACCCCAAAACAGTGAGTAATAGTCCATGAAACGGGCCAGAATCGGCCAAAACCGCGAAAGTGTTGATGACCGACACGTAAGCGCACCTTGGGGTTCAACAACTACGGAAATCACTTCGGGACCCCAAAACAGTGAGTAATAGTCCATGAAACGGGCCGAATCGCCAAAATCGCGAAAGTGTTGATGACCGACACGTAAACGCACCTGTGGTTCAACAATCGGGAAATCACTTCGACCCCAAAACAAAGTGAGTAATAGTCCATGAAACGGGCCGAATCGCCAAAATCGCGAAAGTGTTGATGACCGACACGTAAGCGCACCTTGGGGTTCAACAATCGTGGAAATCACCGACCCCAAAACAGTGAGTAATAGTCCATGAAACGGGCCGAATCGCCAAAATCATGAAAGTGTTGATGACCGACACGTAAACGCACCCTGTGGTTCAACAATCGTGGAAATCACCGACCCCAAAACAAAGTGAGTAATAGTCCATGAAACGGGCCGAATCGCCAAAATCGCGAAAGTGTTGATGACCGACACGTAAGCGCACCTTGGGTTCAACAATCACGGAAATCACTTCGACCCCAAAACAAAGAGTAATAGTCCATGAAACGGGCCGAATCGCCAAAATCGCGAAAGTGTTGATGACCGACACGTAAGCGCACCTTGGGGTTCAACAACTACGGAAATCACTTCGACCCCAAAACAGTGAGTAATAGTCCATGAAACGGGCCGAATCGCCAAAATCGCGAAAGTTTGATGACCGACACGTAAACGCACCCTGTGGTTCAACAATCGTGGAAATCACTCGACCCCAAAACAGTGAGTAATAGTCCATGAAACGGGCCGAATCGCCAAAATCGCGAAAAGTTGATGACCGACACGTAAGCGCACCTTGGGGTTCAACAACTACGGAAATCACTTCGACCCCAAAACAAATAGTGAGTAATAGTCCATGAAACGGGCCGAATCGCCAAATCCATGAAACGGGCCGAATCGCCAAAATCGCGAAAGTGTTGACGACCGACACGTAAACGCACCCTGGGTTCAACAATCGTGGAAATCACTTCGACCCCAAAACAGTGAGTAATAGTCCATGAAACGGGCCGAATCGCCAAAATCGCGAAAAGTTGATGACCGACACGTAAACGCACCTTGGGGTTCAACAATCGTGGAAATCACTTCGACCCCAAAACAGTGAGTAATAGTCCATGAAACGGGCCGAATCGCCAAAATCGCGAAAGTGTTGATGACCGACACGTAAACGCACCCTGTGGTTCAACAATCGTGGAAATCACCGACCCCAAAACAGTGAGTAATAGTCCATGAAACGGGCCGAATCGCCAAAATCGCGAAAGTGTTGATGACCGACACGTAAGCGCACCTTGGGGTTCAACAACTACGGAAATCACTTCGACCCCAAAACAAAGTGAGTAATAGTCCATGAAACGGGCCGAATCGCCAAAATCGCGAAAGTGTTGATGACCGACACGTAAACGCACCCTGTGGTTCAACAATCGTGGAAATCACCGACCCCAAAACAGTGAGTAATAGTCCATGAAACGGGCCGAATCGCCAAAATCGCGAAAGTGTTGATGACCGACACGTAAGCGCACCTTGGGGTTCAACAACTACGGAAATCACTTCGACCCCAAAACAGTGAGTAATAGTCCATGAAACGGGCCGAATCGCCAAAATCGCGAAAAACAGTGTTGATGACCGACACGTAAACGCACCCTGTGGTTCAACAATCGTGGAAATCACTCGACCCCAAAACAGTGAGTAATAGTCCATGAAACGGGCCGAATCGCCAAAATCGCGAAAGTGTTGATGACCGACACGTAAGCGCACCTTGGGGTTCAACAACTACGGAAATCACTTCGACCCCAAAACAAAGAGTAATAGTCCATGAAACGGGCCGAATCGCCAAAATCGCGAAAGTGTTGATGACCGACACGTAAACGCACCCTGGGGTTCAACAATCGTGGAAATCACTCGACCCCAAAACAGTGAGTAATAGTCCATGAAACGGGCCGAATCGCCAAAATCGCGAAAGTGTTGATGACCGACACGTAAACGCACCTTGGGGTTCAACAATCGTGGAAATCACTTCGACCCCAAAACAGTGAGTAATAGTCCATGAAACGGGCCGAATCGCCAAAATCGAAAAGTGTTGATGACCGACACGTAAGCGCACCTTGGGGTTCAACAACTACGGAAATCACTTCGACCCCAAAACAAAGAGTAATAGTCCATGAAACGGGCCGAATCGCCAAAATCGCGAAAGTGTTGATGACCGACACGTAAACGCACCCTGTGGTTCAACAATCGTGGAAATCACCGACCCCAAAACAGTGAGTAATAGTCCATGAAACGGGCCGAATCGCCAAAATCGCGAAAGTGTTGATGACCGACACGTAAACGCAACTTGTGGTTCAACAATCGTGGAAATCACTCGACCCCAAAACAAGGAGTAATAGTCCATGAAACGGGCCGAATCGCCAAAATCGCGAAAGTGTTGATGACCGACACGTAAGCGCACCTTGGGGTTCAACAACTACGGAAATCACTTCGACCCCAAAACAGTGAGTAATAGTCCATGAAACGGGCCGAATCGCCAAAATCGCGAAAGTGTTGATGACCGACACGTAAACGCACCTTGGGGTTCAACAATCGTGGAAATCACTTCGACCCCAAAACAGTGAGTAATAGTCCATGAAACGGGCCGAATCGCCAAAATCGCGAAAGTGTTGATGACCGACACGTAAACGCACCCTGTGGTTCAACAATCGGGAAATCACTTCGACCCCAAAACAAAGTGAGTAATAGTCCATGAAACGGGCCGAATCGCCAAAATCGCGAAAAGTGTTGATGACCGACACGTAAGCGCACCTTGGGGTTCAACAACTACGGAAATCACTTCGACCCCAAAACAAAGTGAGTAATAGTCCATGAAACGGGCCGAATCGCCAAAATCGCGAAAAGTGTTGATGACCGACACGTAAACGCACTTGGGTTCAACAAAAATCGGGGAAATCACCAAAAACGGGCCGAATCGACCCCAAAACGCACCTGAGTAATAATCGTGTCCAAAACAAAGAAACGGGCCGAATCGCCAAAATCATGAAAGTGTTGATGACCGACACGTAAGCGCACCTTGGGGTTCAACAATCGTGGAAATCACTTCGACCCCAAAACACAGTGAGTAATAGTCCATGAAACGGGCCGAATCGCCAAAATCGCGAAAGTGTTGATGACCGACACGTAAACGCACCCTGTGGTTCAACAATCGTGGAAATCACCGACCCCAAAACAGTGAGTAATAGTCCATGAAACGGGCCGAATCGCCAAAATCGCGAAAGTGTTGATGACCGACACGTAAGCGCACCTTGGGGTTCAACAACTACGGAAATCACTTCGACCCCAAAACAGTGAGTAATAGTCCATGAAACGGGCCGAATCGCCAAAATCGCGAAAGTGTTGATGACCGACACGTAAACGCACCCTGTGGTTCAACAATCGTGGAAATCACCGACCCCAAAACAGTGAGTAATAGTCCATGAAACGGGCCGAATCGCCAAAATCGCGAAAGTGTTGATGACCGACACGTAAGCGCACCTTGGGGTTCAACAACTACGGAAATCACTTCGGGACCCCAAAACAAAGAGTAATAGTCCATGAAACGGGCCGAATCGCCAAAATCGCGAAAGTTGATGACCGACACGTAAACGCACCCTGTGGTTCAACAATCGTGGAAATCACTCGACCCCAAAACAGTGAGTAATAGTCCATGAAACGGGCCGAATCGCCAAAATCGCGAAAGTGTTGATGACCGACACGTAAACGCACCTTGGGGTTCAACAATCGTGGAAATCACTCTGGACCCCAAAACAGTGAGTAATAGTCCATGAAACAGGTCGGAATCGGCCAAAACTGCGAGTGTTGATGACCGACACGTAAGCGCACCTTGGGTTCAACAACTACGGAAATCACTTCGGGACCCCAAAACAGAGAGTAATAGTCCAGGAAACGGGCCAGAATCGGCCAAAACTGCGAGTGTTGATGACCGTCACGTAAACGCACCCTGGGGTTCAACAATCGTGGAAATCACTCGACCCCAAAACAGTGAGTAATAGTCCATGAAACGGGCCGAATCGCCAAAATCGCGAAAGTGTTGATGACCGACACGTAAACGCACCTTGGGGTTCAACAATCGTGGAAATCACTCGGACCCCAAAACAAAGAGTAATAGTCCATGAAACGGGCCGAATCGCCAAAATCGCGAAAGTGTTGATGACCGACACGTAAGCGCACCTTGGGGTTCAACAACTACGGAAATCACCGACCCCAAAACAAAGGAGTAATAGTCCATGAAACGGGCCGAATCGCCAAAATCGCGAAAGTGTTGATGACCGACACGTAAACGCACCTTGGGGTTCAACAATCGTGGAAATCACCGACCCCAAAACAAAACAAAGTAATAGTCCATGAAACGGGCCGAATCGCCAAAATCATGAAAGTGTGATGACCGACACGTAAACGCACCTGTGGTTCAACAATCGTGGAAATCACTCGACCCCAAAACAGTGAGTAATAGTCCATGAAACGGGCCGAATCGCCAAAATCGCGAAAGTGTTGATGACCGACACGTAAGCGCACCTTGGGTTCAACAACTACGGAAATCACTTCGACCCCAAAACAAAGTGAGTAATAGTCCATGAAACGGGCCGAATCGCCAAAATCGCGAAAGTGTTGATGACCGACACGTAAACGCACCCTGTGGTTCAACAATCGGGAAATCACTCGACCCCAAAACAGTGAGTAATAGTCCATGAAACGGGCCGAATCGCCAAAATCGCGAAAGTGTTGATGACCGACACGTAAGCGCACCTTGGGGTTCAACAATCGCGGAAATCACTTCGACCCCAAAACAGTGAGTAATAGTCCATGAAACGGGCCGAATCGCCAAAATCGCGAAAGTTGATGACCGACACGTAAACGCACCCTGGGGTTCAACAATCACGGAAATCACCGACCCCAAAACAGTGAGTAATAGTCCATGAAACGGGCCGAATCGCCAAAAAATCGCGAAAGTTGATGACCGACACGTAAACGCACCTTGGGGTTCAACAATCGTGGAAATCACTTCGACCCCAAAACAAAGTGAGTAATAGTCCATGAAACGGGCCGAATCGCCAAAATCGCGAAAGTGTTGATGACCGACACGTAAACGCACCCTGTGGTTCAACAATCGTGGAAATCACTTCGACCCCAAAACAAAGAGTAATAGTCCATGAAACGGGCCGAATCGCCAAAATCGCGAAAGTGTTGATGACCGACACGTAAGCGCACCTTGGGGTTCAACAACTACGGAAATCACTTCGGGACCCCAAAACAGTGAGTAATAGTCCAGGAAACGGGCCAGAATCGGCAAAAACTGCAAGTGTTGATGACCGTCACGTAAACGCACCCTGTGGTTCAACAATCGGGAAATCACTCGACCCCAAAACAGTGAGTAATAGTCCATGAAACGGGCCGAATCGCCAAAATCGCGAAAAGTTGATGACCGACACGTAAACGCACCCTGGGGTTCAACAATCGTGAAATCACTCGACCCCAAAACAGTGAGTAATAGTCCATGAAACGGGCCGAATCGCCAAAATCGCGAAAGTCGCGAAAGTTGATGACCGACACGTAAGCGCACCTTGGGGTTCAACAACTACGGAAATCACTTCGACCCCAAAACAAAGTGAGTAATAGTCCATGAAACGGGCCGAATCGCCAAAATCGCGAAAGTGTTGATGACCGACACGTAAACGCACCCTGTGGTTCAACAATCGTGGAAATCACCGACCCCAAAACAGTGAGTAATAGTCCATGAAACGGGCCGAATCGCCAAAATCGCGAAAGTGTTGATGACCGACACGTAAGCGCACCTTGGGGTTCAACAACTACGGAAATCACTTCGGGACCCCAAAACAGTGAGTAATAGTCCATGAAACGGGCCAGAATCGGCCAAAATCGAAAGTGTTGATGACCGACACGTAACCGCACCTTGGGGTTCAACAATCGTGGAAATCACCGACCCCAAAACAGTGAGTAATAGTCCATGAAACGGGCCGAATCGCCAAAATCGCGAAAGTGTTGATGACCGACACGTAAGCGCACCTTGGGGTTCAACAATCGTGGAAATCACTTCGACCCCAAAACAGTGAGTAATAGTCCATGAAACGGGCCGAATCGCCAAAATCGCGAAAGTGTTGATGACCGACACGTAAACGCACCCTGTGGTTCAACAATCGTGGAAATCACCGACCCCAAAACAGTGAGTAATAGTCCATGAAACGGGCCGAATCGCCAAAATCGCGAAAGTGTTGATGACCGACACGTAAGCGCACCTTGGGGTTCAACAACTACGGAAATCACTTCGACCCCAAAACAGTGAGTAATAGTCCATGAAACGGGCCGAATCGCCAAAATCGCGAAAGTGTTGATGACCGACACGTAAACGCACCTGGTTCAACAATCGGGAAATCACTCGACCCCAAAACAGTGAGTAATAGTCCATGAAACGGGCCGAATCGCCAAAATCGCGAAAGTGTTGATGACCGACACGTAAACGCACCCTGGGGTTCAACAATCGTGGAAATCACTCGACCCCAAAACAAAGTGAGTAATAGTCCATGAAACGGGCCGAATCGCCAAAATCGCGAAAGTGTTGATGACCGACACGTAAGCGCACCTTGGGGTTCAACAACTACGGAAATCACCGACCCCAAAACAAAGGAGTAATAGTCCATGAAACGGGCCGAATCGCCAAAATCGCGAAAGTGTTGATGACCGACACGTAAACGCACCCTGTGGTTCAACAATCGTGGAAATCACCGACCCCAAAACAGTGAGTAATAGTCCATGAAACGGGCCGAATCGCCAAAATCGCGAAAGTGTTGATGACCGACACGTAAGCGCACCTTGGGTTCAACAATCACGGAAATCACTTCGACCCCAAAACAGTGAGTAATAGTCCATGAAACGGGCCGAATCGCCAAAATCGCGAAAGTGTTGATGACCGACACGTAAACGCACCCTGTGGTTCAACAATCGTGGAAATCACCGACCCCAAAACAGTGAGTAATAGTCCATGAAACGGGCCGAATCGCCAAAATCGCGAAAGTGTTGATGACCGACACGTAAACGCACCTTGGGGTTCAACAACTACGGAAATCACTCGACCCCAAAACAGTGAGTAATAGTCCATGAAACGGGCCGAATCGCCAAAATCGCGAAAGTGTTGATGACCGACACGTAAACGCACCCTGTGGTTCAACAATCGGAAATCACTTCGACCCCAAAACAGTGAGTAATAGTCCATGAAACGGGCCGAATCGCCAAAATCGCGAAAAGTTGATGACCGACACGTAAGCGCACCTTGGGGTTCAACAACTACGGAAATCACTTCGACCCCAAAACAAAGTGAGTAATAGTCCATGAAACGGGCCGAATCGCCAAAATCGCGAAAAGGTTGATGACCGACACGTAAACGCACCTGTGGTTCAACAATCGTGGAAATCACCGACCCCAAAACAGTGAGTAATAGTCCATGAAACGGGCCGAATCGCCAAAATCGCGAAAGTGTTGATGACCGACACGTAAACGCACCCTGGGTTCAACAATCGTGGAAATCACTCGACCCCAAAACAAAGAGTAATAGTCCATGAAACGGGCCGAATCGCCAAAATCGCGAAAGTGTTGATGACCGACACGTAAGCGCACCTTGGGGTTCAACAACTACGGAAATCACTTCGGGACCCCAAAACAGTGAGTAATAGTCCATGAAACGGGCCGAATCGCCAAAATCGCGAAAGTGTTGATGACCGACACGTAAACGCACCTGTGGTTCAACAATCATGGAAATCACTTCGACCCCAAAACAGTGAGTAATAGTCCATGAAACGGGCCGAATCGCCAAAATCGCGAAAGTGTTGATGACCGACACGTAAGCGCACCTTGGGGTTCAACAACTACGGAAATCACTTCGGGACCCCAAAACAGTGAGTAATAGTCCATGAAACGGGCCGAATCGCCAAAATCGCGAAAGTGTTGATGACCGACACGTAAACGCACCCTGTGGTTCAACAATCGGAAATCACCGACCCCAAAACAAGTGAGTAATAGTCCATGAAACGGGCCGAATCGCCAAAATCGCGAAAGTGTTGATGACCGACACGTAAGCGCACCTTGGGGTTCAACAACTACGGAAATCACTTCGACCCCAAAACAAAGTGAGTAATAGTCCATGAAACGGGCCGAATCGCCAAAATCGCGAAAAGTGTTGATGACCGACACGTAAACGCACCCTGGGTTCAACAATCGGGAAATCACTTCGACCCCAAAACAGTGAGTAATAGTCCATGAAACGGGCCGAATCGCCAAAATCGCGAAAGTGTTGATGACCGACACGTAAGCGCACCTTGGGGTTCAACAACTACGGAAATCACCGACCCCAAAACAAAGGAGTAATAGTCCATGAAACGGGCCGAATCGCCAAAATCGCGAAAGTGTTGATGACCGACACGTAAACGCACCCTGTGGTTCAACAATCGTGGAAATCACTCGACCCCAAAACAGTGAGTAATAGTCCATGAAACGGGCCGAATCGCCAAAATCGCGAAAGTGTTGATGACCGACACGTAAACGCACCTTGGGGTTCAACAATCGTGGAAATCACTCGACCCCAAAACAAAGAGTAATAGTCCATGAAACGGGCCGAATCGCCAAAATCGCGAAAAACAGTGTTGATGACCGACACGTAAGCGCACCTTGGGGTTCAACAACTACGGAAATCACTTCGGGACCCCAAAACAGTGAGTAATAGTCCATGAAACAGGTCAGAATCGGCCAAAACTGCGAGTGTTGATGACCGACACGTAAGCGCACCTTGGGGTTCAACAACTACGGAAATCACTTCGGGACCCCAAAACAGTGAGTAATAGTCCATGAAACGGGCCAGAATCGGCCAAAACTGCGAGTGTTGATGACCGACACGTAAACGCACCCCGGGGTTCAACAATCGTGGAAATCACTCTGGACCCCAAAACAGTGAGTAATAGTCCATGAAACGGGCCAGAATCGGCCAAAACTGCGAGTGTTGATGACCGACACGTAAGCGCACCTTGGGGTTCAACAACTACGGAAATCACTTCGGGACCCCAAAACAATGAGTAATAGTCCAGGAAATGGGCCGAATCGCCAAAATCGCGAAAAAGTGTTGATGACCGACACGTAAACGCACCCTGTGGTTCAACAATCGGGAAATCACTCGACCCCAAAACAGTGAGTAATAGTCCATGAAACGGGCCGAATCGCCAAAATCGCGAAAGTGTTGATGACCGACACGTAAGCGCACCTTGGGGTTCAACAACGTGGAAATCACTTCGACCCCAAAAAAGTGAGTAATAGTCCAAGAAACGGGCCGAATCGCCAAAATCAAAAAATCGTGTTGATGACCGACACGTAAACGCACCTGTGGTTCAACAATCGTGGAAATCACCGACCCCAAAACAAAGTGAGTAATAGTCCATGAAACGGGCCGAATCGCCAAAATCGCGAAAAGTTGATGACCGACACGTAAACGCACCCTGGGTTCAACAACTATCGGGAAATCACTCGACCCCAAAACAAAGTGAGTAATAGTCCATGAAACGGGCCGAATCGCCAAAATCGCGAAAGTGTTGATGACCGACACGTAAGCGCACCTTGGGGTTCAACAACTACGGAAATCACTTCGACCCCAAAACAGTGAGTAATAGTCCATGAAACGGGCCGAATCGCCAAAATCGCGAAAGTGTTGATGACCGACACGTAAACGCACCCTGTGGTTCAACAATCGTGGAAATCACTCGACCCCAAAACAGTGAGTAATAGTCCATGAAACGGGCCGAATCGCCAAAATCGCGAAAGTGTTGATGACCGACACGTAAGCGCACCTTGGGGTTCAACAACTACGGAAATCACCGACCCCAAAACAGTGAGTAATAGTCCATGAAACGGGCCGAATCGCCAAAATCGCGAAAGATGACCGATGACCGACACGTAAACGCACCCCAAAACAAAGGTTCAACAATCGTGGAAATCACTCACTCGACCCCAAAACAGTGAGTAATAGTCCATGAAACGGGCCGAATCGCCAAAATCGCGAAAAGTTGATGACCGACACGTAAGCGCACCTTGGGGTTCAACAATCACGGAAATCACTTCGACCCCAAAACAGTGAGTAATAGTCCATGAAACGGGCCGAATCGCCAAAATCGCGAAAAGTTGATGACCGACACGTAAACGCACCCTGGGGTTCAACAATCGTGGAAATCACCGACCCCAAAACAGTGAGTAATAGTCCATGAAACGGGTCAGAATCGGCCAAAACTGCGAGTGTTGATGACCGACACGTAAGCGCACCTTGGGGTTCAACAACTACGGAAATCACTTCGGGACCCCAAAACAGTGAGTAATAGTCCATGAAACGGGCCAGAATCGGCAAAAACTGCGAAAGTGTTGATGACCGACACGTAAACGCACCCCAGGGTTCGTTAATCGTGGAAATCACTCTGGACCCCAAAACAGTGAGTAATAGTCCATGAAACGGGTCAGAATCGGCCAAAACTGCGAGTGTTGATGACCGACACGTAAGCGCACCTTGGGGTTCAACAACTACGGAAATCACTTCGGGACCCCAAAACAGTGAGTAATAGTCCAAGAAACGGGCCAGAATCGGCCAAAACTGCGAGTGTTGATGACCGACACGTAAGCGCACCTTGGGGTTCAACAACTCGTGGAAATCACTCGACCCCAAAACAAAGAGTAATAGTCCATGAAACGGGCCAGAATCGCCAAAATCGCGAAAGTGTTGATGACCGACACGTAAACGCACCCTGTGGTTCAACAATCGTGGAAATCACCGACCCCAAAACAAAGAGTAATAGTCCATGAAACGGGCCGAATCGCCAAAATCGAAAGTGTTGATGACCGACACGTAAGCGCACCTTGGGTTCAACAACTACGGAAATCGCTTCGACCCCAAAACAAAGGAGTAATAGTCCATGAAACGGGCCGAATCGCCAAAATCGCGAAAGTGTTGATGACCGACACGTAAACGCACCCTGTGGTTCAACAATCGTGGAAATCACTTCGACCCCAAAACAGTGAGTAATAGTCCATGAAACGGGCCGAATCGCCAAAATCGCGAGTGTTGATGACCGACACGTAAACGCACCTTGGGGTTCAACAACTACGGAAATCACTTCGGGACCCCAAAACAGTGAGTAATAGTCCAGGAAACGGGCCAGAATCGGCCAAAACTGCGAGTGTTGATGACCGTCACGTAAACGCACCCTGGGGTTCAACAATCGTGGAAATCACCGACCCCAAAACAGTGAGTAATAGTCCATGAAACGGGCCGAATCGCCAAAATCGCGAAAGTGTTGATGACCGACACGTAAACGCACCCTGGGGTTCAACAATCGTGGAAATCACTTCGACCCCAAAACAAAGTGAGTAATAGTCCATGAAACGGGCCGAATCGCCAAAATCGCGAAAAGTTGATGACCGACACGTAAGCGCACCTTGGGTTCAACAACTACGGAAATCACTTCGACCCCAAAACAAAGAGTAATAGTCCATGAAACGGGCCGAATCGCCAAAATCGCGAAAAGTTGATGACCGACACGTAAACGCACCCTGTGGTTCAACAATCGTGGAAATCACCGACCCCAAAACAGTGAGTAATAGTCCATGAAACGGGCCGAATCGCCAAAATCGCGAAAGTGTTGATGACCGACACGTAAGCGCACCTTGGGGTTCAACAACTACGGAAATCACTTCGGGACCCCAAAACAGTGAGTAATAGTCCAAGAAACGGGCCGAATCGCCAAAATCGCGAAAGTGTTGATGACCGACACGTAAACGCACCCTGTGGTTCAACCCCAATCGTGGAAATCACTCGACCCCAAAACAGTGAGTAATAGTCCAAGAAACGGGCCGAATCGCCAAAATCGCGAAAACAAAGGAGTAATAGTTGATCGACCGACACGTAAGCGCACCCTGGGGTTCAACAACTACGGAAATCACTTCGGGACCCCAAAACAGTGAGTAATAGTCCATGAAACGGGCCGAATCGCCAAAATCGCGAAAGTGTTGATGACCGACACGTAAACGCACCTGTGGTTCAACAATCGTGGAAATCACCGACCCCAAAACAGTGAGTAATAGTCCATGAAACGGGCCGAATCGCCAAAATCGCGAAAGTGTTGATGACCGACACGTAAGCGCACCTTGGGGTTCAACAACTACGGAAATCACTTCGACCCCAAAACAAAGTGAGTAATAGTCCATGAAACGGGCCGAATCGCCAAAATCGCGAAAGTGTTGATGACCGACACGTAAACGCACCTGGGGTTCAACAATCGTGGAAATCACCGACCCCAAAACAGTGAGTAATAGTCCATGAAACGGGCCGAATCGCCAAAATCGCGAAAAGTTGATGACCGACACGTAAACGCACCTTGGGGTTCAACAATCGTGGAAATCACCGACCCCAAAACAAAGAGTAATAGTCCATGAAACGGGCCGAATCGCCAAAATCGCGAAAGTGTTGATGACCGACACGTAAGCGCACCTTGGGGTTCAACAATCGGGAAATCACTCGACCCCAAAACAGTGAGTAATAGTCCATGAAACGGGCCGAATCGCCAAAATCGCGAAAGTGTTGATGACCGACACGTAAGCGCACCTTGGGGTTCAACAACTACGGAAATCACTTCGGGACCCCAAAACAGTGAGTAATAGTCCATGAAACGGGCCGAATCGCCAAAATCGCGAAAAGTTGATGACCGACACGTAAACGCACCTGTGGTTCAACAATCGTGGAAATCACTCGACCCCAAAACAAAGAGTAATAGTCCATGAAACGGGCCGAATCGCCAAAATCGCGAAAGTGTTGATGACCGACACGTAAGCGCACCTTGGGGTTCAACAACTACGGAAATCACTTCGGGACCCCAAAACAGTGAGTAATAGTCCATGAAACGGGCCGAATCGCCAAAATCGCGAAAGTGTTGATGACCGACACGTAAACGCACCCTGGGGTTCAACAATCGTGGAAATCACCGACCCCAAAACAGTGAGTAATAGTCCATGAAACGGGCCGAATCGCCAAAATCGCGAAAAGTTGATGACCGACACGTAAACGCACCCTGGGGTTCAACAATCGTCACTCGAAATCACTAATCGACCCCAAAACAGTGAGTAATAGTCCATGAAACGGGCCGAATCGCCAAAATCGCGAAAGTGTTGATGACCGACACGTAAGCGCACCTTGGGGTTCAACAACTACGGAAATCACTTCGACCCCAAAACAAAGAGTAATAGTCCATGAAACGGGCCGAATCGCCAAAATCGCGAAAGTGTTGATGACCGACACGTAAACGCACCCTGTGGTTCGTTAATCGTGGAAATCACCGACCCCAAAACAAAGTGAGTAATAGTCCATGAAACGGAATCGCCAAATCGCCAAAATCGCACGAAACCCTGAAAGTGTTGATGACCGACACGTAAGCGCACCTTGGGGTTCAACAACTACGGAAATCACTTCGACCCCAAAACAAAGTGAGTAATAGTCCATGAAACGGGCCGAATCGCCAAAATCGCGAAAGTGTTGATGACCGACACGTAAACGCACCCTGTGGTTCAACAATCGTGGAAATCACTCGACCCCAAAACAGTGAGTAATAGTCCATGAAACGGGCCGAATCGCCAAAATCGCGAAAGTGTTGATGACCGACACGTAAACGCACCCTGTGGTTCAACAATCGGAAATCACTCGACCCCAAAACAGTGAGTAATAGTCCATGAAACGGGCCGAATCGCCAAAATCGCGAAAGTGTTGATGACCGACACGTAAGCGCACCTTGGGGTTCAACAACTACGGAAATCACTTCGGGACCCCAAAACAGTGAGTAATAGTCCAGGAAACGGGCCAGAATCGGCCAAAACTGCGAGTGTTGATGACCGACACGTAAACGCACCCCAGGGTTCGTTCATCGTGGAAATCACTCTGGACCCCAAAACAGTGAGTAATAGTCCATGAAACGGGTCAGAATCGGCCAAAACTGCGAGTGTTGATGACCGACACGTAACCGCACCTTGGGGTTCAACAACTACGGAAATCACTTCGGGACCCCAAAACAGTGAGTAATAGTCCAGGAAACGGGCCGAATCGCCAAAATCGCGAAAGTGTTGATGACCGACACGTAAACGCACCCTGTGGTTCAACAATCGGGAAATCACTTCGACCCCAAAACAGTGAGTAATAGTCCATGAAACGGGCCGAATCGCCAAAATCGCGAAAAACAAAGTTGATGACCGACACGTAAGCGCACCTTGGGGTTCAACAACTACGGAAATCACTTCGGGACCCCAAAACAGTGAGTAATAGTCCAAGAAACGGGCCAGAATCGCCAAATCGCGCGAGTGTTGATGACCGACACGTAAACGCACCCTGTGGTTCAACAATCGTGGAAATCACCGGACCCCAAAACAGTGAGTAATAGTCCATGAAACGGGCCAGAATCGGCCATAATCGAGTGTTGATGACCGACACGTAAGCGCACCTTGGGGTTCAACAACTACGGAAATCACTTCGGGACCCCAAAACAGAGAGTAATAGTCCAGGAAACGGGCCGAATCGCCAAAATCGAAAGTGTTGATGACCGACACGTAAACGCACCCAAAATGTGGTTCGACACGTACAAATCGTGGAAATCACCGACCCCAAAACAGTGAGTAATAGTCCATGAAACGGGCCGAATCGCCAAAATCGCGAAAGTGTTGATGACCGACACGTAAACGCACCCTGTGGTTCAACAATCGTGGAAATCACTTCGACCCCAAAACAGTGAGTAATAGTCCATGAAACGGGCCGAATCGCCAAAATCGCGAAAGTGTTGATGACCGACACGTAAGCGCACCTTGGGGTTCAACAACTACGGAAATCACTTCGACCCCAAAACAAAGGAGTAATAGTCCATGAAACGGGCCGAATCGCCAAAATCGCGAAAGTGTTGATGACCGACACGTAAACGCACCCTGTGGTTCAACAATCGTGGAAATCACCGACCCCAAAACAGTGAGTAATAGTCCATGAAACGGGCCGAATCGCCAAAATCGCGAAAGTTGATGACCGACACGTAAGCGCACCTTGGGTTCAACAACTACGGAAATCACTTCGACCCCAAAACAAAGAGTAATAGTCCATGAAACGGGCCGAATCGCCAAAATCGCGAAAGTGTTGATGACCGACACGTAAGCGCACCTTGGGGTTCAACAATCGTGGAAATCACCGACCCCAAAACAGTGAGTAATAGTCCATGAAACGGGCCGAATCGCCAAAATCGCGAAAGTGTTGATGACCGACACGTAAACGCACCCTGGGGTTCAACAATCGTGGAAATCACTTCGACCCCAAAACAGTGAGTAATAGTCCATGAAACGGGCCGAATCGCCAAAATCGCGAAAGTGTTGATGACCGACACGTAAACGCACCTGTGGTTCAACAATCGTGGAAATCACTCTGGGACCCCAAAACAGTGAGTAATTGTCCATGAAACGGGCCAGAATCGGCCAGACTTGCGACTGTTGATGACCGACACGTAAGCGCACCTTGGGGTTCAACAACTACGGAAATCACTTCGGGACCCTAAAACAGTGAGTAATAATCCAAGAAACGGGCCGTAATTGGCCAAAACTGCGAGTGTTGATGACCGACACGTAAACGCACCCTGTGGTTCAACAATCGGAAATCACCGACCCCAAACCCCAAAACAGTGAGTAATAGTCCATGAAACGGGCCGAATCGCCAAAATCGCGAAAGTGTTGATGACCGACACGTAAACGCACCTGTGGTTCAACAATCGTGGAAATCACTTCGACCCCAAAACAAAGGAGTAATAGTCCATGAAACGGGCCGAATCGCCAAAATCGCGAAAGTGTTGATGACCGACACGTAAGCGCACCTTGGGTTCAACAACTACGGAAATCACTTCGACCCCAAAACAAAGAGTAATAGTCCATGAAACGGGCCGAATCGCCAAAATCATGAAAGTGTTGATGACCGACACGTAAACGCACCCTGTGGTTCAACAATCGTGGAAATCACCGACCCCAAAACAAAGGAGTAATAGTCCATGAAACGGGCCGAATCGCCAAAATCGAAAGTGTTGATGACCGACACGTAAGCGCACCTTGGGTTCAACAACTACGAAATCACTTCGACCCCAAAACAGTGAGTAATAGTCCATGAAACGGGCCGAATCGCCAAAATCGCGAAAGTGTTGATGACCGACACGTAAACGCACCCTGTGGTTCAACAATCGCCAAAATCACGAAATCACTCGACCCCAAAACAAAATGAGTAATAGTCCATGAAACGGGCCGAATCGCCAAAATCGCGAAAGTGTTGATGACCGACACGTAAACGCACCTGTGGGGTTCAACAATCGTGGAAATCACTTCGACCCCAAAACAAAGGAGTAATAGTCCATGAAACGGGCCGAATCGCCAAAATCGCGAAAGTGTTGATGACCGACACGTAAACGCACCCTGGGGTTCAACAATCGTGGAAATCACTTCGACCCCAAAACAGTGAGTAATAGTCCATGAAACGGGCCGAATCGCCAAAATCGCGAAAAGTGTTGATGACCGACACGTAAACGCACCCTGGGGTTCAACAATCGTGGAAATCACTCGACCCCAAAACAAAGAGTAATAGTCCATGAAACGGGCCGAATCGCCAAAATCGCGAAAAGTTGATGACCGACACGTAAGCGCACCTTGGGGTTCAACAACTACGGAAATCACTTCGACCCCAAAACAGTGAGTAATAGTCCATGAAACGGGCCGAATCGCCAAAATCGCGAAAGTGTTGATGACCGACACGTAAACGCACCTTGGGGTTCAACAATCGTGGAAATCACCGACCCCAAAACAGTGAGTAATAGTCCATGAAACGGGCCGAATCGCCAAAATCGCGAAAGTGTTGATGACCGACACGTAAACGCACCCAAAATCATGTGGTTCAACAATCGCACCGGAAATCACTCGACCCCAAAACAGTGAGTAATAGTCCATGAAACGGGCCGAATCGCCAAAATCGCGAAAGTGTTGATGACCGACACGTAAGCGCACCTTGGGGTTCAACAACTACGGAAATCACCGACCCCAAAACAGTGAGTAATAGTCCATGAAACGGGCCGAATCGCCAAAATCGCGAAAGTGTTGATGACCGACACGTAAACGCACCCCGGGTTCATAAATCGTGGAAATCACTCTGGACCCCAAAACAGTGAGTAATAGTCCATGAAACAGGTCAGAATCGGCCAAAACTGCGAGTGTTGATAACCGACACGTAAGCGCACCTTGGGGTTCAACAACTACGGAAATCACTTCGG
The DNA here is from genome assembly GCA_021437245.1 of Aegilops speltoides. Classification (NCBI taxonomy): domain Eukaryota; kingdom Viridiplantae; phylum Streptophyta; class Magnoliopsida; order Poales; family Poaceae; genus Aegilops; species Aegilops speltoides. The sequence goes on along the minus strand of JAHHZJ010000165.1, from coordinate 36,617 downwards.
GACCCCAAAACAGTGAGTAATAGTCCATGAAACGGGCCGAATCGCCAAAATCGCGAAAGTGTTGATGACCGACACGTAAACGCACCCTGGGTTCAACAATCGTGGAAATCACCGACCCCAAAACAAAGGAGTAATAGTCCATGAAACGGGCCGAATCGCCAAAATCGCGAAAGTGTTGATGACCGACACGTAAGCGCACCTTGGGGTTCAACAACTACGGAAATCACTTCGGGACCCCAAAACAGTGAGTAATAGTCCATGAAACGGGCCGAATCGGCAAAAACTGCAAGTGTTGATGACCGTCACGTAAACGCACCTGTGGTTCAACAATCGTGGAAATCACCGACCCCAAAACAGTGAGTAATAGTCCATGAAACGGGCCGAATCGCCAAAATCGCGAAAGTGTTGATGACCGACACGTAAGCGCACCTTGGGGTTCAACAACTCGGAAATCACCGACCCCAAAACAAAGGAGTAATAGTCCATGAAACGGGCCGAATCGCCAAAATCGCGAAAAGTGTTGATGACCGACACGTAAACGCACCCTGGGGTTCAACAACTCGCATGGAAATCACTCTCGACCCCAAAACAGTGAGTAATAGTCCATGAAACGGGCCGAATCGCCAAAATCGCGAAAGTGTTGATGACCGACACGTAAACGCACCCTGTGGTTCAACAATCGTGGAAATCACCGACCCCAAAAAAGTGAGTAATAGTCCATGAAACGGGCCGCCAAATCGCCAAAATCGCGAAAAACAAAGTGTTGATGACCGACACGACCGACACGCGCACCTTGGGGTTCAACAACTACGGAAATCACTTCGACCCCAAAACAGTGAGTAATAGTCCATGAAACGGGCCGAATCGCCAAAATCGCGAAAGTGTTGATGACCGACACGTAAACGCACCCTGTGGTTCAACAATCGTGGAAATCACCGACCCCAAAACAGTGAGTAATAGTCCATGAAACGGGCCGAATCGCCAAAATCGCGAAAGTGTTGATGACCGACACGTAAACGCACCCTGTGGTTCAACAATCGTGGAAATCACTCGACCCCAAAACAGTGAGTAATAGTCCATGAAACGGGCCGAATCGCCAAAATCGCGAAAGTGTTGATGACCGACACGTAAGCGCACCTTGGGGTTCAACAACTACGGAAATCACTTCGACCCCAAAACAAAGAGTAATAGTCCATGAAACGGGCCGAATCGCCAAAATCGCGAAAGTGTTGATGACCGACACGTAAACGCACCTTTGGGTTCAACAATCGTGGAAATCACCGACCCCAAAACAAAGTAGTAATAGTCCATGAAACGGGCCGAATCGCCAAAATCGCGAAAGTGTTGATGACCGACACGTAAGCGCACCTTGGGGTTCAACAATCGCGGAAATCACTTCGACCCCAAAAATCGCCAAAATCGAGTAATAGTCCATGAAACGGGCCGAATCGCCAAAATCGCGCCAAAATCGCGAAAGTTGATGACCGACACGTAAACGCACCTTGTGGTTCAACAATCGTGGAAATCACTCGACCCCAAAACAGTGAGTAATAGTCCATGAAACGGGCCGAATCGCCAAAATCGCGAAAGTGTTGATGACCGACACGTAAGCGCACCTTGGGGTTCAACAACTACGGAAATCACTTCGACCCCAAAACAAAGGAGTAATAGTCCATGAAACGGGCCGAATCGCCAAAATCGCGAAAGTGTTGATGACCGACACGTAAACGCACCTTGTGGTTCAACAATCGTGGAAATCACCGACCCCAAAACAGTGAGTAATAGTCCATGAAACGGGCCGAATCGCCAAAATCGCGAAAGTGTTGATGACCGACACGTAAGCGCACCTTGGGGTTCAACAACTACGGAAATCACTTCGACCCCAAAACAATAGTGAGTAATAGTCCATGAAACGGGCCGAATCGCCAAAAATAGTCGAAACGGGCCGAATCGCCAAAATCGTGAAAAGTGATGACCGACACGTAAACGCACCTGGGTTCAACAATCGGAAATCACTCGACCCCAAAACAGTGAGTAATAGTCCATGAAACGGGCCGAATCGCCAAAATCGCGAAAGTGTTGATGACCGACACGTAAACGCACCCTGTGGTTCAACAATCGTGGAAATCACTCGACCCCAAAACAGTGAGTAATAGTCCATGAAACGGGCCGAATCGCCAAAATCATGAAAGTGTTGATGACCGACACGTAAGCGCACCTTGGGGTTCAACAACTACGGAAATCACCGACCCCAAAACAAAGAGTAATAGTCCATGAAACGGGCCGAATCGCCAAAATCGCGAAAGTGTTGATGACCGACACGTAAACGCACCCTGGGGTTCAACAATCGTGGAAATCACCGACCCCAAAACAGTGAGTAATAGTCCATGAAACGGGCCGAATCGCCAAAATCGCGAAAAGTGTTGATGACCGACACGTAAACGCACCTTGGGGTTCAACAATCGTGGAAATCACTTCGACCCCAAAACAAAGGAGTAATAGTCCATGAAACGGGCCGAATCGCCAAAATCGCGAAAGTGTTGATGACCGACACGTAAACGCACCTTGGGGTTCAACAATCACGGAAATCTTCGACCCCAAAACAGTGAGTAATAGTCCATGAAACGGGCCGAATCGCCAAAATCGCGAAAGTGTTGATGACCGACACGTAAACGCACCTTGGGGTTCAACAATCGTGGAAATCACCGGACCCCAAAACAAAGGAGTAATAGTCCATGAAACGGGCCGAATCGCCAAAATCGCGAAAGTGTTGATGACCGACACGTAAACGCACCTGTGGTTCAACAATCGGGAAATCACTTCGACCCCAAAACAGTGAGTAATAGTCCATGAAACGGGCCGAATCGCCAAAATCGCGAGTGTTGATGACCGACACGTAAGCGCACCTTGGGGTTCAACAACTCGGGAAATCACCGACCCCAAAACAGTGAGTAATAGTCCATGAAACGGGCCGAATCGCCAAAATCGCGAAAGTGTTGATGACCGACACGTAAACGCACCTTGGGGTTCAACAATCGTGGAAATCACCGACCCCAAAACAAAGAGTAATAGTCCATGAAACGGGCCGAATCGCCAAAATCGCGAAAGTGTGATGACCGACACGTAAACGCACCTTGGGGTTCAACAACTCGGGAAATCACTTCGACCCCAAAACAAAGAGTAATAGTCCATGAAACGGGCCGAATCGCCAAAATCGCGAAAGTGTTGATGACCGACACGTAAACGCACCCTGGTTCAATCAACATCGTGGAAATCACCGACCCCAAAACAAAGTGAGTAATAGTCCATGAAACGGGCCGAATCGCCAAAATCGCGAAAATCGTGTTGATGACCGACACGTAAGCGCACCTTGGGGTTCAACAACTACGGAAATCACTTCGACCCCAAAACAAAGTGAGTAATAGTCCATGAAACGGGCCGAATCGCCAAAATCGCGAAAGTGTTGATGACCGACACGTAAACGCACCCTGTGGTTCAACAATCGTGGAAATCACTCGACCCCAAAACAAAGAGTAATAGTCCATGAAACGGGCCGAATCGCCAAAATCGCGAAAGTGTTGATGACCGACACGTAAGCGCACCTTGGGGTTCAACAACTACGGAAATCACTTCGACCCCAAAACAGTGAGTAATAGTCCATGAAACGGGCCGAATCGCCAAAATCGCGAAAGTGTTGATGACCGACACGTAAACGCACCTGGGGTTCAACAATCGTGGAAATCACCGACCCCAAAACAGTGAGTAATAGTCCATGAAACGGGCCGAATCGCCAAAATCGCGAAAGTGTTGATGACCGACACGTAAACGCACCCTGGGTTCAACAATCGTGGAAATCACTTCGACCCCAAAACAAAGAGTAATAGTCCATGAAACGGGCCGAATCGCCAAAATCGCGAAAAGTTGATGACCGACACGTAAGCGCACCTTGGGGTTCAACAACTACGGAAATCACTTCGACCCCAAAACAAAGAGTAATAGTCCATGAAACGGGCCGAATCGCCAAAATCGCGAAAAAGTGTTGATGACCGACACGTAAACGCACCCTGTGGTTCAACAATCGTGGAAATCACTCGACCCCAAAACAGTGAGTAATAGTCCATGAAACGGGCCGAATCGCCAAAATCGCGAAAGTGTTGATGACCGACACGTAAACGCACCTTGTGGTTCAACAATCGTGGAAATCACTTCGACCCCAAAACAGTGAGTAATAGTCCATGAAACGGGCCGAATCGCCAAAATCGAAAGTGTTGATGACCGACACGTAAGCGCACCTTGGGGTTCAACAACTACGGAAATCACTTCGACCCCAAAACAAAGAGTAATAGTCCATGAAACGGGCCGAATCGCCAAAATCGCGAAAAGTTGATGACCGACACGTAAACGCACCCTGTGGTTCAACAATCGTGGAAATCACCGACCCCAAAACAAAGAGTAATAGTCCATGAAACGGGCCGAATCGCCAAAATCGCGAAAAAGATGACCGACACGTAAACGCACCCTGTGGTTCAACAATCGTGGAAATCACTCGACCCCAAAACAAAGGAGTAATAGTCCATGAAACGGGCCGAATCGCCAAAATCGCGAAAGTGTTGATGACCGACACGTAAGCGCACCTTGGGGTTCAACAACTACGGAAATCACCGACCCCAAAACAAAGAGTAATAGTCCATGAAACGGGCCGAATCGCCAAAATCGGCCGAATCGCCAAAATCGCGAAAGTGTTGATGACCGACACGTAAACGCACCTGTGGTTCAACAATCGTGGAAATCACTCGACCCCAAAACAGTGAGTAATAGTCCATGAAACGGGCCGAATCGCCAAAATCGCGAAAGTGTTGATGACCGACACGTAAGCGCACCTTGGGGTTCAACAACTATCGGAAATCACTTCATGAAAGTGTTGACCCCCAAAACAGTGAGTAATAGTCCATGAAACGGGCCGAATCGCCAAAATCGCGAAAGTGTTGATGACCGACACGTAAACGCACCCTGGGTTCAACAACTAATCGGAAATCACCGACCCCAAAACAAAGGAGTAATAGTCCATGAAACGGGCCGAATCGCCAAAATCGCGAAAGTGTTGATGACCGACACGTAAGCGCACCTTGGGTTCAACAACTACGGAAATCACTTCGACCCCAAAACAGTGAGTAATAGTCCAGGAAACGGGCCAGAATCGGCCAAAACTGCGAGTGTTGATGACCGTCACGTAAACGCACCTGTGGTTCAACAATCGTGAAATCACCGACCCCAAAACAGTGAGTAATAGTCCATGAAACGGGCCGAATCGCCAAAATCGCGAAAGTGTTGATGACCGACACGTAAGCGCACCTTGGGGTTCAACAACTACGGAAATCACTTCGACCCCAAAACAAAGTGAGTAATAGTCCATGAAACGGGCCGAATCGCCAAAATCGCGAAAAGTGTTGATGACCGACACGTAAACGCACCTTGGGTTCAACAATCGTTAATCGGGAAATCACCGACCCCAAAACAGTGAGTAATAGTCCATGAAACGGGCCGAATCGCCAAAATCGCGAAAGTGTTGATGACCGACACGTAAACGCACACCTGTGGTTCAACAATCGTGGAAATCACCGACCCCAAAACAGTGAGTAATAGTCCATGAAACGGGCCGAATCGCCAAAATCGCGAAAGTGTTGATGACCGACACGTAAGCGCACCTTGGGGTTCAACAACTACGGAAATCACTCGACCCCAAAACAAAGAGTAATAGTCCATGAAACGGGCCGAATCGCCAAAATCGCGAAAGTGTTGATGACCGACACGTAAACGCACCCTGGGGTTCAACAATCGTGGAAATCACCGACCCCAAAACAAAGAGTAATAGTCCATGAAACGGGCCGCCAATCGCCAAAATCGCGAAAAACAAGTGTTGATGACCGACACGTAAACGCACCTTGGGGTTCAACAACTACGGAAATCACTTCGACCCCAAAACAAAGAGTAATAGTCCATGAAACGGGCCGAATCGCCAAAATCGCGAAAGTGTTGATGACCGACACGTAAACGCACCCTGTGGTTCAACAATCGTGGAAATCACCGACCCCAAAACAAAGGAGTAATAGTCCATGAAACGGGCCGAATCGCCAAAATCGCGAAAGTGTTGATGACCGACACGTAAGCGCACCTTGGGTTCAACAATCGTGGAAATCACTTCGACCCCAAAACAAAGAGTAATAGTCCATGAAACGGGCCGAATCGCCAAAATCGCGAAAAGTTGATGACCGACACGTAAACGCACCCTGTGGTTCAACAATCGTGGAAATCACCGACCCCAAAACAAAGTGAGTAATAGTCCATGAAACGGGCCGAATCGCCAAAATCAAAATCGCGAAAGTGTTGATGACCGACACGTAAGCGCACCTTGGGGTTCAACAACTACGGAAATCACTTCGACCCCAAAACAAAACGTGAGTAATAGTCCATGAAACGGGCCGAATCGCCAAAATCGCGAAAGTGTTGATGACCGACACGTAAACGCACCTGTGGTTCGTTAATCGTGGAAATCACCGACCCCAAAACAGTGAGTAATAGTCCATGAAACGGGCCGAATCGCCAAAATCGCGAAAAGTGTTGATGACCGACACGTAAACGCACCTTGTGGTTCAACAATCGTGGAAATCACCGACCCCAAAACAAAGTGAGTAATAGTCCATGAAACGGGCCGAATCGCCAAAATCGCGAAAGTGTTGATGACCGACACGTAAGCGCACTTGGGGTTCAACAACTACGGAAATCACCGACCCCAAAACAAAGTGAGTAATAGTCCATGAAACGGGCCGAATCGCCAAAATCGCGAAAGTGTTGATGACCGACACGTAAACGCACCCTGTGGTTCAACAATCGGGAAATCACCGACCCCAAAACAAAGTGAGTAATAGTCCATGAAACGGGCCGAATCGCCAAAATCGCGAAAGTGTTGATGACCGACACGTAAGCGCACCTTGGGGTTCAACAATCACGGAAATCACCGACCCCAAAACAAAGAGTAATAGTCCATGAAACGGGCCGAATCGCCAAAATCGCGAAACGTGTTGATGACCGACACGTAAACGCAATCCCAAAATCGAAAAGGTTCAACAATCGTGGAAATCACTCGACCCCAAAACAGTGAGTAATAGTCCATGAAACGGGCCGAATCGCCAAAATCGCGAAAGTGTTGATGACCGACACGTAAGCGCACCTTGGGGTTCAACAACTCGTGGAAATCACTCGACCCCAAAACAAAGTGAGTAATAGTCCATGAAACGGGCCGAATCGCCAAAATCGCGAAAGTGTTGATGACCGACACGTAAACGCACCCTGTGGTTCAACAATCGTGGAAATCACCGACCCCAAAACAGTGAGTAATAGTCCATGAAACGGGCCGAATCGCCAAAATCGTTGATGAAACGTGTTGATGACCGACACGTAAGCGCACCTTGGGTTCAACAACTACGGAAATCACTTCGACCCCAAAACAGTGAGTAATAGTCCATGAAACGGGCCGAATCGCCAAAATCGCGAAAAGTGTTGATGACCGACACGTAAACGCACCCTGGGGTTCAACAATCGTGGAAATCACTTCGACCCCAAAACAGTGAGTAATAGTCCATGAAACGGGCCGAATCGCCAAAATCGCGAAAGTGTTGATGACCGACACGTAAACGCACCCTGTGGTTCAACAATCGTGGAAATCACTTCGACCCCAAAACAAAGAGTAATAGTCCATGAAACGGGCCGAATCGCCAAAATCGCGAAAGTGTTGATGACCGACACGTAAGCGCACCTTGGGGTTCAACAACTACGGAAATCACTTCGACCCCAAAACAAAGTGAGTAATAGTCCATGAAACGGGCCGAATCGCCAAAATCGCGAAAAACGTGTTGATGACCGACACGTAAACGCACCCTGTGGTTCAACGTAATCGTGGAAATCACCGACCCCAAAACAGTGAGTAATAGTCCATGAAACGGGCCGAATCGCCAAAATCGCGAAAGTGTTGATGACCGACACGTAAGCGCACCTTGGGTTCAACAACTACGGAAATCACTTCGACCCCAAAACAAAGGAGTAATAGTCCATGAAACGGGCCGAATCGCCAAAATCGCGAAAGTGTTGATGACCGACACGTAAACGCACCTGTGGTTCAACAATCGTGGAAATCACTCGACCCCAAAACAGTGAGTAATAGTCCATGAAACGGGCCGAATCGCCAAAATCGCGAAAGTGTTGATGACCGACACGTAAACGCACCCTTGGGGTTCAACAACTACGGAAATCACTTCGACCCCAAAACAGTGAGTAATAGTCCATGAAACGGGCCGAATCGCCAAAATCGCGAAAGTGTTGATGACCGACACGCACCCTGTGGTTCAAAATCGTGCACCCCAAAACAAAGTGAGTAATAGTCCATGTTCAACAAAGCGCACCTCAATCGGGAAATCACTTCGACCCCAAAACAAAGAGTAATAGTCCATGAAACGGGCCGAATCGCCAAAATCGCGAAAGTGTTGATGACCGACACGTAAGCGCACCTTGGGGTTCAACAACTACGGAAATCACCGACCCCAAAACAAAGAGTAATAGTCCATGAAACGGGCCGAATCGCCAAAATCGCGAAAGTGTTGATGACCGACACGTAAACGCACCCTGGGGTTCAACAATCGTGGAAATCACCGACCCCAAAACAGTGAGTAATAGTCCATGAAACGGGCCGAATCGCCAAAATCGCGAAAGTGTTGATGACCGACACGTAAACGCACCCTGTGGTTCAACAATCGGGAAATCACTCGACCCCAAAACAGTGAGTAATAGTCCATGAAACGGGCCGAATCGCCAAAATCGCGAAAGTGTTGATGACCGACACGTAAGCGCACCTTGGGGTTCAACAACTACGGAAATCACTTCGACCCCAAAACAAAGTGAGTAATAGTCCATGAAACGGGCCGAATCGCCAAAATCGCGAAAGTGTTGATGACCGACACGTAAACGCACCCTGGGGTTCAACAATCACGGAAATCACTTCGACCCCAAAACAAAGAGTAATAGTCCATGAAACGGGCCGAATCGCCAAAATCGCGAAAGTGTTGATGACCGACACGTAAACGCACCCTGTGGTTCAACAATCGTGGAAATCACCGACCCCAAAACAAAGTGAGTAATAGTCCATGAAACGGGCCGAATCGCCAAAATCGCGAAAGTGTTGATGACCGACACGTAAGCGCACCTTGGGGTTCAACAACTACGGAAATCACTTCGACCCCAAAACAGTGAGTAATAGTCCATGAAACGGGCCGAATCGCCAAAATCGCGAAAGTGTTGATGACCGACACGTAAACGCACCCTGTGGTTCAACAATCGTGGAAATCACTTCGACCCCAAAACAGTGAGTAATAGTCCATGAAACGGGCCGAATCGCCAAAATCGCGAAAAGTGTTGATGACCGACACGTAAATAGCGCACCCAAAATCGGGTCGTTGAACCGACACGTAAGCGCACCTTGGGTTCAAATCACTCACCGACCCCAAAACAAAGGAGTAATAGTCCATGAAACGGGCCGAATCGCCAAAATCGCGAAAGTGTTGATGACCGACACGTAAACGCACCTGGGGTTCAACAATCGTGGAAATCACCGACCCCAAAACAGTGAGTAATAGTCCATGAAACGGGCCGAATCGCCAAAATCGCGAAAGTGTTGATGACCGACACGTAAACGCACCTGTGGTTCAACAACTACGGAAATCACTTCGACCCCAAAACAGTGAGTAATAGTCCATGAAACGGGCCGAATCGCCAAAATCGCGAAAGTGTTGATGACCGACACGTAAGCGCACGCAAGCGCACCTGGGGTTCAACAACTACGGAAATCACTTCGACCCCAAAACAAAGAGTAATAGTCCATGAAACGGGCCGAATCGCCAAAATCGCGAAAAGTTGATGACCGACACGTAAACGCACCCTGGGGTTCAATCGTGGAATCACCGGAAATCACCGACCCCAAAACAGTGAGTAATAGTCCATGAAACGGGCCGAATCGCCAAAATCGCGAAAGTGTTGATGATCGACACGTAAACGCACCTTGGGGTTCAACAATCGTGGAAATCACCGACCCCAAAACAAAGTGAGTAATAGTCCATGAAACGGGCCGAATCGCCAAAATCGCGAAAGTGTTGATGACCGACACGTAAACGCACCCTGTGGTTCAACAATCGTGGAAATCACCGACCCCAAAACAGTGAGTAATAGTCCATGAAATGTGTCAGAATCGGCCAAAAATGCGACTGTTGATGACCGACACGTAAGCGCACCTTGGTGTTCAACAACTACGGAAATCACTCTAGGACCCCAAAACAGTGAGTAATAGTCCATTAAACGGGCCAGAATCGGCAAACTGCGAGTGTTGATGACCGACACGTAAACGCACCCTGTGGTTCAACAATCGTGGAAATCACTCGACCCCAAAACAAAGTGAGTAATAGTCCATGAAACGGGCCGAATCGCCAAAATCGCGAAAGTGTTGATGACCGACACGTAAGCGCACCTTGGGGTTCAACAACTACGGAAATCACTTCGGGACCCCAAAACAGTGAGTAATAGTCCATGAAACGGGCCGAATCGCCAAAATCGCGAAAGTGTTGATGACCGACACGTGTTGATGACCGACACGTAAACGCACCCAAAATGTGGTTCAACAATCGCACCCTGGGAAATCACTTCGACCCCAAAACAAAGAGTAATAGTCCATGAAACGGGCCGAATCGCCAAAATCGCGAAAGTGTTGATGACCGACACGTAAGCGCACCTTGGGGTTCAACAACTACGGAAATCACTTCGGGACCCCAAAACAGTGAGTAATAGTCCATGAAACGGGCCGAATCGCCAAAATCGCGAAAGTGTTGATGACCGACACGTAAACGCACCCTGTGGTTCAACAATCGTGGAAATCACCGACCCCAAAACAGTGAGTAATAGTCCATGAAACGGGCCGAATCGCCAAAATCGCGAAAGTGTTGATGACCGACACGTAAACGCACCCTGTGGTTCAACAATCGTACGAAATCACTCGACCCCAAAACAAAGTGAGTAATAGTCCATGAAACGGGCCGAATCGCCAAAATCGCGAAAGTGTTGATGACCGACACGTAAGCGCACCTTGGGTTCAACAACTACGGAAATCACTTCGGGACCCCAAAACAGTGAGTAATAGTCCAAGAAACGGGCCAGAATCGGCCAAAACTGCGAGTGTTGATGACCGACACGTAAACGCACCCTGTGGTTCAACAATCGCGGAAATCACTTCGACCCCAAAACAAAGTGAGTAATAGTCCATGAAACGGGCCGAATCGCCAAAATCGCGAAAGTGTTGATGACCGACACGTAAACGCACCTTGGGGTTCAACAACTACGGAAATCACTCCATGAAACGGGCCGAATCGACCCCAAAACAGTGAGTAATAGTCCATGAAACGGGCCGAATCGCCAAAATCGCGAAAGTGTTGATGACCGACACGTAAACGCACACCTGGGTTCAACAATCGTGGAAATCACCGACCCCAAAACAAAGAGTAATAGTCCATGAAACGGGCCGAATCGCCAAAATCGCGAAAGTGTTGATGACCGACACGTAAACGCACCTGTGGTTCAACAATCGTGGAAATCACCGACCCCAAAACAGTGAGTAATAGTCCATGAAACGGGCCGAATCGCCAAAATCGCGAAAGTGTTGATGACCGACACGTAAACGCACCTTGGGGTTCAACAACTACGGAAATCACTTCGGGACCCCAAAACAGTGAGTAATAGTCCATGAAACGGGCCGAATCGCCAAAATCGCGAAAGTGTTGATGACCGACACGTAAACGCACCCTGTGGTTCAACAATCGTGGAAATCACCGACCCCAAAACAAAGAGTAATAGTCCATGAAACGGGCCGAATCGCCAAAATCGCGAAAGTGTTGATGACCGACACGTAAGCGCACCTTGGGGTTCAACAACTACGGAAATCACTTCGACCCCAAAACAAAGAGTAATAGTCCATGAAACGGGCCGAATCGCCAAAATCGCGAAAGTGTTGATGACCGACACGTAAACGCACCTGTGGTTCAACAATCGTGGAAATCACCGACCCCAAAACAAAGAGTAATAGTCCATGAAACGGGCCGAATCGCCAAAATCGCGAAAGTGTTGATGACCGACACGTAAGCGCACCTTGGGGTTCAACAACTACGGAAATCACTTCGGGACCCCAAAACAGTGAGTAATAGTCCATGAAACGGGCCGAATCGCCAAAATCGCGAAAGTGTTGATGACCGACACGTAAACGCACCCTGTGGTTCATTAATCGTGGAAATCACCGACCCCAAAACAGTGAGTAATAGTCCATGAAACGGGCCGAATCGCCAAAATCGCGAAAAGTTGATGACCGACACGTAAGCGCACCTTGGGGTTCAACAACTACGGAAATCACTTCGACCCCAAAACAAAGTGAGTAATAGTCCATGAAACGGGCCGAATCGCCAAAATCGCGAAAGTGTTGATGACCGACACGTAAACGCACCCTGGGTTCAACAATCGTGGAAATCACCGACCCCAAAACAGTGAGTAATAGTCCATGAAACGGGTCAGAATCGGCCAAAACTGCGAGTGTTGATGACCGACACGTAAGCGCACCTTGGGGTTCAACAACTACGAAAATCACTTCGGGACCCCAAAACAGTGAGTAATAGTCCATGAAACGGGCCAGAATCGGCCAAAACTGCGAGTGTTGATGACCGTCACATAAACGCACCCTGTGGTTCAACAATCGTGGAAATCACCGACCCCAAAACAGTGAGTAATAGTCCATGAAACGGGCCGAATCGCCAAAATCGCGAAAGTTGATGACCGACACGTAAGCGCACCTTGGGGTTCAACAACTCACGGAAATCACTTCGACCCCAAAACAAAGTGAGTAATAGTCCATGAAACGGGCCGAATCGCCAAAATCGCGAAAAGTTGATGACCGACACGTAAACGCACCCTGTGGTTCAACAATCGTGGAAATCACTCGACCCCAAAACAGTGAGTAATAGTCCATGAAACGGGCCGAATCGCCAAAATCGCGAAAAGTTGATGACCGACACGTAAACGCACCTTGGGGTTCAACAACTACGGAAATCACTTCGACCCCAAAACAAAGAGTAATAGTCCATGAAACGGGCCGAATCGCCAAAATCGCGAAAGTGTTGATGACCGACACGTAAACGCACCTGTGGGTTCAACAATCGTGGAAATCACCGACCCCAAAACAGTGAGTAATAGTCCATGAAACGGGCCGAATCGCCAAAATCGCGAAAGTGTTGATGACCGACACGTAAGCGCACCTTGGGTTCAACAACGGGAAATCACTTCGACCCCAAAACAAAGTGAGTAATAGTCCATGAAACGGGCCGAATCGCCAAAATCGCGAAAGTGTTGATGACCGACACGTAAACGCACCCTGGGGTTCAACAACTATGGAAATCACTTCGACCCCAAAACAAAGAGTAATAGTCCATGAAACGGGCCGAATCGCCAAAATCGCGAAAGTGTTGATGACCGACACGTAAACGCACCCTGGGGTTCAACAATCGTGGAAATCACCGAAATCACCACCCCAAAACAGTGAGTAATAGTCCATGAAACGGGCCGAATCGCCAAAATCGCGAAAGTGTTGATGACCGACACGTAAACGCACCTTGGGTTCAACAATCACGGAAATCACCGACCCCAAAACAGTGAGTAATAGTCCATGAAACGGGCCGAATCGCCAAAATCGCGAAAAAGTGTTGATGACCGACACGTAAACGCACCCATGGGTTCAAAATCAATCGACGGAAATCACTCGACCCCAAAACACTCGACCCCAAAACAGGAGTAATAGTCCATGAAACGGGCCGAATCGCCAAAATCGCGAAAGTGTTGATGACCGACACGTAAGCGCACCTTGGGGTTCAACAACTACGGAAATCACTTCGACCCCAAAACAAAGGAGTAATAGTCCATGAAACGGGCCGAATCGCCAAAATCGCGAAAATGTTGATGACCGACACGTAAACGCACCCTGTGGTTCGTTAATCACGGAAATCACCGGACCCCAAAACAAAGAGTAATAGTCCATGAAACGGGCCGAATCGCCAAAATCGCGAAAAGTTGATGACCGACACGTAAACGCACCTTGGGGTTCAACAATCGTGGAAATCACTTCGACCCCAAAACAGTGAGTAATAGTCCATGAAACGGGCCGAATCGCCAAAATCGCGAAAGTGTTGATGACCGACACGTAAGCGCACCTTGGGGTTCAACAACTACGGAAATCACTTCGACCCCAAAACAAGAGTAATAGTCCATGAAACGGGCCGAATCGCCAAAATCGCGAAAGTGTTGATGACCGACACGTAAACGCACCTGGGTTCAACAATCGTGGAAATCACCGACCCCAAAACAGTGAGTAATAGTCCATGAAACGGGCCGAATCGCCAAAATCGCGAAAGTGTTGATGACCGACACGTAAACGCACCTTGGGGTTCAACAATCGTGGAAATCACCGACCCCAAAACAGTGAGTAATAGTCCATGAAACGGGCCGAATCGCCAAAATCGCGAAAGTGTTGATGACCGACACGTAAACGCACCTGTGGTTCAACAATCGTGGAAATCACCGACCCCAAAACAAAGAGTAATAGTCCATGAAACGGGCCGAATCGCCAAAATCGCGAAAGTGTTGATGACCGACACGTAAGCGCACCTTGGGGTTCAACAACTACGGAAATCACTTCGACCCCAAAACAGTGAGTAATAGTCCATGAAACGGGCCGAATCGCCAAAATCGCGAAAAGTTGATGACCGACACGTAAACGCACCCTGGGGTTCAACAATCGTGGAAATCACCGACCCCAAAACAGTGAGTAATAGTCCATGAAACGGGCCGAATCGCCAAAATCGCGAAAGTGTTGATGACCGACACGTAAACGCACCTTGGGGTTCAACAATCGTGGAAATCACCGACCCCAAAACAAAGAGTAATAGTCCATGAAACGGGCCGAATCGCCAAAATCGCGAAAAGTTGATGACCGACACGTAAACGCACCTTGTGGTTCAACAATCGGGAAATCACTTCGACCCCAAAACAAAGAGTAATAGTCCATGAAACGGGCCGAATCGCCAAAATCGCGAAAGTGTTGATGACCGACACGTAAACGCACCTTGGGGTTCAACAACTACGGAAATCACCGACCCCAAAACAGTGAGTAATAGTCCATGAAACGGGCCGAATCGCCAAAATCGCCAAAATCGCGAAAGTGTTGATGACCGACACGTAAACGCACCCTGGGGTTCAACAATCGTGGAAATCACCGACCCCAAAACAGTGAGTAATAGTCCATGAAACGGGCCGAATCGCCAAAATCGCGAAAGTGTTGATGACCGACACGTAAGCACCTTGGGGTTCAACAACTACGGAAATCACTTCGACCCCAAAACAAAGTGAGTAATAGTCCATGAAACGGGCCGAATCGCCAAAATCGCGAAAGTGTTGATGACCGACACGTAAACGCACCATGTGGTTCATTAATCGGAAATCACCGACCCCAAAACAATCGTGAGTAATAGTCCATGAAACGGGCCGAATCGCCAAAATCGCGAAAGTGTTGATGACCGACACGTAAGCGCACCTTGGGGTTCAACAACTACGGAAATCACCGACCCCAAAACAAAGAGTAATAGTCCATGAAACGGGCCGAATCGCCAAAATCGCGAAAGTGTTGATGACCGACACGTAAACGCACCCTGGGTTCAACAATCGTGGAAATCACTCGACCCCAAAACAGTGAGTAATAGTCCATGAAACGGGCCGAATCGCCAAAATCGCGAAAGTGTTGATGACCGACACGTAAGCGCACTTGGGGTTCAACAACTACGGAAATCACTTCGACCCCAAAACAAAGTGAGTAATAGTCCATGAAACGGGCCGAATCGCCAAAATCGCGAAAAGTTGATGACCGACACGTAAACGCACCCTGTGGTTCAACAATCGTGGAAATCACCGACCCCAAAACAAAGGAGTAATAGTCCATGAAACGGGCCGAATCGCCAAAATCGCGAAAGTGTTGATGACCGACACGTAAGCGCACCTTGGGGTTCAACAACTACGGAAATCACTTCGGGACCCTAAAACAGTGAGTAATAATCCAAGAAACGGGCCGAATCGCCAAAATCGCGAAAGTGTTGATGACCGACACGTAAACGCACCCTGGGGTTCAACAATCATGGAAATCACCGACCCCAAAACAAAGTGAGTAATAGTCCATGAAACGGGCCGAATCGCCAAAATCGCGAAACACGTGTTGATGACCGACACGTAAACGCACCTTGGGGTTCAACAACTACGGAAATCACTTCGGGACCCCAAGACAGTGAGTAATACTCCATGAAACGGGCCGAATCGCCAAAATCGCGAAAGTGTTGATGACCGACACGTAAACGCACCTTGTGGTTCAACAATCGTGGAAATCACCGACCCCAAAACAAAGGAGTAATAGTCCATGAAACGGGCCGAATCGCCAAAATCGCGAAAGTGTTGATGACCGACACGTAAACGCACCTTGGGGTTCAACAATCACGGAAATCACTTCGACCCCAAAACAGTGAGTAATAGTCCATGAAACGGGCCGAATCGCCAAAATCGAAACGAAAGTGTTGATGACCGACACGTAAACGCACCCTGTGGTTCAACAATCGTGGAAATCACCGACCCCAAAACAGTGAGTAATAGTCCATGAAACGGGCCGAATCGCCAAAATCGCGAAAAGTTGATGACCGACACGTAAGCGCACCTTGGGGTTCAACAACTACGGAAATCACCGACCCCAAAACAGTGAGTAATAGTCCATGAAACGGGCCGAATCGCCAAAATCGCGAAAGTGTTGATGACCGACACGTAAACGCACCCTGGGTTCAACAATCGTGGAAATCACTTCGACCCCAAAACAGTGAGTAATAGTCCATGAAACGGGCCGAATCGCCAAAATCGCGAAAAGTTGATGACCGACACGTAAGCGCACCTTGGGGTTCAACAACTACGGAAATCACTCACGACCCCAAAACAAAGTGAGTAATAGTCCATGAAACGGGCCGAATCGCCAAAATCGCGAAAGTGTTGATGACCGACACGTAAACGCACCTGGGTTCAACAATCGTGGAAATCACTCGACCCCAAAACAAAGAGTAATAGTCCATGAAACGGGCCGAATCGCCAAAATCGCGAAAGTGTTGATGACCGACACGTAAACGCACCTTGGGGTTCAACAATCGTGGAAATCACCGACCCCAAAACAAAGAGTAATAGTCCATGAAACGGGCCGAATCGCCAAAATCGCGAAAGTGTTGATGACCGACACGTAAACGCACCTTGGGTTCAACAATCGTGGAAATCACTTCGACCCCAAAACAAAGAGTAATAGTCCATGAAACGGGCCGAATCGCCAAAATCGCGAAAGTGTTGATGACCGACACGTAAGCGCACCTTGGGGTTCAACAACTCGGAAATCACTTCGACCCCAAAACAGTGAGTAATAGTCCATGAAACGGGCCGAATCGCCAAAATCATGAAAAGTTGATGACCGACACGTAAACGCACCCTGTGGTTCAACAATCGGGAAATCACTCGACCCCAAAACAAAGAGTAATAGTCCATGAAACGGGCCGAATCGCCAAAATCGCGAAAAGTTGATGACCGACACGTAAGCGCACCTTGGGGTTCAACAACTACGGAAATCACTTCGACCCCAAAACAAAGGAGTAATAGTCCATGAAACGGGCCGAATCGCCAAAATCGCGAAAATGTTGATGACCGACACGTAAACGCACCCTGGGGTTCAACAATCGGAAATCACCGACCCCAAAACAAAGTGTGAGTAATAGTCCATGAAACGGGCCGAATCGCCAAAATCGCGAAAAGTGTTGATGACCGACACGTAAACGCACCTTGGGGTTCAACAATCGTGGAAATCACCGACCCCAAAACAAAGAGTAATAGTCCATGAAACGGGCCGAATCGCCAAAATCGCGAAAGTGTTGATGACCGACACGTAAGCGCACCTTGGGGTTCAACAACTACGGAAATCACCATCGGGCCCCAAAACAGTGAGTAATAGTCCAAGAAACGGGCCGAATCGCCAAAATCGCGAAAAAATGTTGATGACCGACACGTAAACGCACCTTGGGGTTCAACAATCGTGGAAATCACTCGACCCCAAAACAGTGAGTAATAGTCCATGAAACGGGCCGAATCGCCAAAATCATGCGAAAAGTTGATGACCGACACGTAAACGCACCTTGGGTTCAACAATCGTGGAAATCACCGACCCCAAAACAGTGAGTAATAGTCCATGAAACGGGCCGAATCGCCAAAATCGCGAAAGTGTTGATGACCGACACGTAAGCGCAAATCACCGACCCCAAAACAAGGGTAATAGTTCAACAACTACGAAATCACTTTGACCCCAAAACACCGACCCCAAAACAAAGAGTAATAGTCCATGAAACGGGCCGAATCGCCAAAATCGCGAAAGTGTTGATGACCGACACGTAAACGCACCCTGTGGTTCAACAATCGTGGAAATCACTTCGACCCCAAAACAGTGAGTAATAGTCCATGAAACGGGCCAGAATCGGCCAAAATTGCGAGTGTTGATGACCGACACGTAAGCGCACCTTGGGGTTCAACAACTACGGAAATCACTTCGACCCCAAAACAGTGAGTAATAGTCCAGGAAACGGGCCAGAATCGGCCAAAACTGCGAGTGTTGATGACCGACACGTAAGCGCACCTTGGGTTCAACAATCGTGGAAATCACTCGACCCCAAAACAGTGAGTAATAGTCCATGAAACGGGCCGAATCGCCAAAATCGCGAAAGTGTTGATGACCGACACGTAAACGCAGCCCAGGGTTCAACAACTACGAAAATCACTTCGGGACCCCAAAACAGTGAGTAATAGTCCAAGAAACGGGCCGAATCGCCAAAATCGCGAAAGTGTTGATGACCGACACGTAAACGCACCCTGGGGTTCAACAATCGTGGAAATCACCGACCCCAAAACAAAGAGTAATAGTCCATGAAACGGGCCGAATCGCCAAAATCGCGAAAGTGTTGATGACCGACACGTAAACGCGCACCTTGGGTTCACGTAAACGCACAACTACGGAATCACTTCGACCCCAAAACAAAGAGTAATAGTCCATGAAACGGGCCGAATCGCCAAAATCGCGAAAGTGTTGATGACCGACACGTAAACGCACCCTGTGGTTCAACAATCGTGGAAATCACCGACCCCAAAACAGTGAGTAATAGTCCATGAAACGGGCCGAATCGCCAAAATCGCGAAAGTGTTGATGACCGACACGTAAGCACCTTGGGGTTCAACAACTACGGAAATCACTTCGACCCCAAAACAAAGGAGTAATAGTCCATGAAACGGGCCGAATCGCCAAAATCGCGAAAGTGTTGATGACCGACACGTAAACGCACCTGTGGTTCAACAATCGGGAAATCACTTCGACCCCAAAACAGTGAGTAATAGTCCATGAAACGGGCCAGAATCGGCCAAAACTGCGAGTGTTGATGACCGACACGTAAACGCACCTTGGGGTTCAACAACTACGGAAATCACTTCGGGACCCCAAAACAGTGAGTAATAGTCCAAGAAACGGGCCGAATCGCCAAAATCGCGAAAAGTTGATGACCGACACGTAAACGCACCCTGGGGTTCAACAATCGTGAAATCACCGACCCCAAAACAAAGGAGTAATAGTCCATGAAACGGGCCGAATCGCCAAAATCGCGAAAGTGTTGATGACCGACACGTAAGCGCACCTTGGGGTTCAACAATCACGGAAATCACCGACCCCAAAACAGTGAGTAATAGTCCATGAAACGGGCCGAATCGCCAAAATCGAAAGTGTTGATGACCGACACGTAAGCGCACCTTGGGGTTCAACAACTACGGAAATCACTTCGACCCCAAAACAAAGAGTAATAGTCCATGAAACGGGCCGAATCGCCAAAATCGCGAAAGTGTTGATGACCGACACGTAAACGCACCCTGGGGTTCAACAATCGTGGAAATCACTCGACCCCAAAACAGTGAGTAATAGTCCATGAAACGGGCCGAATCGCCAAAATCGCGAAAGTGTTGATGACCGACACGTAAACGCACCCTGGGGTTCAACAATCGTGGAAATCACTCGACCCCAAAACAGTGAGTAATAGTCCATGAAACGGGCCGAATCGCCAAAATCGCGAAAGTGTTGATGACCGACACGTAAGCGCACCTTGGGGTTCAACAACTACGGAAATCACCGACCCCAAAACAGTGAGTAATAGTCCATGAAACGGGCCGAATCGCCAAAATCGAAAGTGTTGATGACCGACACGTAAACGCACCTTGGGTTCAATCAACTGGAAATCACTTCGACCCCAAAACAGTGAGTAATAGTCCATGAAACGGGCCGAATCGCCAAAATCGCGAAAGTGTTGATGACCGACACGTAAACGCACCCTGTGGTTCAACAATCGTGGAAATCACCGACCCCAAAACAGTGAGTAATAGTCCATGAAACGGGCCGAATCGCCAAAATCGCGAAAGTGTTGATGACCGACACGTAAGCGCACCTTGGGGTTCAACAACTACGGAAATCACTTCGACCCCAAAACAAAGTGAGTAATAGTCCATGAAACGGCCCGAATCGCCAAAATCGCGAAAAGTGTTGATGACCGACACGTAAACGCACCTGTGGGGTTCAACAATCGTGGAAATCACCGACCCCAAAACAAAGTGAGTAATAGTCCATGAAACGGGCCGAATCGCCAAAATCGCGAAAGTGTTGATGACCGACACGTAAACGCACCTCCATGGGGTTCAACAACTACGGAAATCACGCACCTTGGGGTTCAACGACCCCAAAACAGTGAGTAATAGTCCATGAAACGGGCCGAATCGCCAAAATCGCGAAAGTGTTGATGACCGACACGTAAACGCACCTGGTTCAACAATCGGGAAATCACCGACCCCAAAACAAAGAGTAATAGTCCATGAAACGGGCCGAATCGCCAAAATCGCGAAAGTGTTGATGACCGACACGTAAGCGCACCTTGGGGTTCAACAACTACGGAAATCACTTCGACCCCAAAACAAAGAGTAATAGTCCATGAAACGGGCCGAATCGCCAAAATCGCGAAAGTGTTGATGACCGACACGTAAACGCACCCTGTGGTTCAACAATCGTGGAAATCACTCGACCCCAAAACAAAGTGAGTAATAGTCCATGAAACGGGCCAGAATCGGCCAAAATTGCGACAGTGTTGATGACCGACACGTAAGCGCACCTTGGGGTTCAACAACTACGGAAATCACTTCGGGACCCCAAAACAAAGGAGTAATAGTCCATGAAACGGGCCGAATCGCGCCAAAATCGCGAAAGTGTTGATGACCGACACGTAAACGCACCCTGTGGTTCAACAATCGTGGAAATCACTCGACCCCAAAACAAAGTGAGTAATAGTCCATGAAACGGGCCGAATCGCCAAAATCGACGAACGTAAGTGTTGATGACCGACACGTAAACGCACCGCCAAAATGGGGTTCAACAACACGTACGGGAAATCACCGACCCCAAAACAGTGAGTAATAGTCCATGAAACGGGCCGAATCGCCAAAATCGCGAAAGTGTTGATGACCGACACGTAAACGCACCTTGGGGTTCAACAATCGTGGAAATCACTTCGACCCCAAAACAAAGAGTAATAGTCCATGAAACGGGCCGAATCGCCAAAATCGCGAAAGTGTTGATGACCGACACGTAAGCGCACCTTGGGGTTCAACAACTACGGAAATCACTTCGACCCCAAAACAGTGAGTAATAGTCCATGAAACGGGCCGAATCGCCAAAATCGCGAAAGTGTTGATGACCGACACGTAAACGCACCTTGGGGTTCAACAATCGTGGAAATCACCGACCCCAAAACAGTGAGTAATAGTCCATGAAACGGGCCGAATCGCCAAAATCGCGAAAGTGTTGATGACCGACACGTAAGCGCACCTTGGGGTTCAACAACTACGGAAATCACCGACCCCAAAACAGTGAGTAATAGTCCATGAAACGGGCCGAATCGCCAAAATCGCGAAAGTGTTGATGACCGACACGTAAACGCACCCTGGGGTTCAACAACCCCAAACGGAAATCACTCGGACCCAAAACAAAGAGTAATAGTCCATGAAACGGGCCGAATCGCCAAAATCGCGAAAATGTTGATGACCGACACGTAAGCGCACCTTGGGGTTCAACAACTACGGAAATCACCGACCCCAAAACAAAGTGAGTAATAGTCCATGAAACGGGCCGAATCGCCAAAATCGCGAAAGTGTTGATGACCGACACGTAAACGCACCTTGGGGTTCAACAATCGTGGAAATCACCGACCCCAAAACAAAGAGTAATAGTCCATGAAACGGGCCGAATCGCCAAAATCGCGAAAAGTGTTGATGACCGACACGTAAACGCACCTTGGGGTTCAACAACGTGGAAATCACCGACCCCAAAACAGTGAGTAATAGTCCATGAAACGGGCCGAATCGCCAAAATCGCGAAAAGTTGATGACCGACACGTAAACGCACCCTGTGGTTCAACAATCGTGGAAATCACTCGACCCCAAAACAAAGAGTAATAGTCCATGAAACGGGCCGAATCGCCAAAATCGCGAAAGTGTTGATGACCGACACGTAAGCGCACCTTGGGGTTCAACAACTACGGAAATCACTTCGACCCCAAAACAGTGAGTAATAGTCCATGAAACGGGCCGAATCGCCAAAATCGCGAAAGTGTTGATGACCGACACGTAAACGCACCCTGGGGTTCAACAATCGTGGAAATCACCGACCCCAAAACAGTGAGTAATAGTCCATGAAACGGGCCGAATCGCCAAAAAATGCGAAAAGTGTTGATGACCGACACGTAAGCACACCTGGGGTTCAACAACTACGGAAATCACTCGACCCCAAAACAAAGGAGTAATAGTCCATGAAACGGGCCGAATCGCCAAAATCATGAAAGTGTTGATGACCGACACGTAAACGCACCTTGGGGTTCAACAATCGTGGGAAATCACTTCGACCCCAAAACAGTGAGTAATAGTCCATGAAACGGGCCGAATCGCCAAAATCGCGAAAGTGTTGATGACCGACACGTAAACGCACCTGTGGTTCAACAATCGTGGAAATCACCGACCCCAAAACAAAGGAGTAATAGTCCATGAAACGGGCCGAATCGCCAAAATCGCGAAAGTGTTGATGACCGACACGTAAACGCACCTGTGGGGTTCAATCGTGGAAATCACTCGACCCCAAAACAAAGTTGAGTAATAGTCCATGAAACGGGCCGAATCGCCAAAATCGCGAAAAGTTGATGACCGACACGTAAGCGCACCTTGGGGTTCAACAACTACGGAAATCACTTCGGGACCCCAAAACAGTGAGTAATAGTCCAAGAAACGGGCCAGAATCAGCCAAAACTGCGAGTGTTGATGACCGACACGTAAGCGCACCTTGGGTTCAACAATCGTGGAAATCACCGGACCCCAAAACAGTGAGTAATAGTCCATGAAACGGGCCGAATCGCCAAAATCGCGAAAGTGTTGATGACCGACACGTAAACGCACCTGTGGTTCAACAATCGTGGAAATCACCGACCCCAAAACAAAGAGTAATAGTCCATGAAACGGGCCGAATCGCCAAAATCGCGAAAGTGTTGATGACCGACACGTAAGCGCACCTTGGGGTTCAACAACTACGGAAATCACTTCGACCCCAAAACAAAGAGTAATAGTCCATGAAACGGGCCGAATCGCCAAAATCGCGAAAGTGTTGATGACCGACACGTAAACGCACCTTGGGGTTCAACAATCGGAAATCACCGACCCCAAAACAGTGAGTAATAGTCCATGAAACGGGCCGAATCGCCAAAATCGCGAAAGTGTTGATGACCGACACGTAAACGCACCTTGTGGTTCAACAATCGTGGAAATCACCGACCCCAAAACAAAGAGTAATAGTCCATGAAACGGGCCGAATCGCCAAAATCGCGAAAGTGTTGATGACCGACACGTAAGCGCACCTTGGGGGTCAACAACTACGGAAATCACTTCGGGACCCCAAAACAGTGAGTAATAGTCCATGAAACGGGCCGAATCGCCAAAATCGCGAAAGTGTTGATGACCGACACGTAAACGCACCCTGTGGTTCAACAATCGTGGAAATCACCGACCCCAAAACAGTGAGTAATAGTCCATGAAACGGGCCGAATCGCCAAAATCGCGAAAGTGTTGATGACCGACACGTAAGCGCACCTTGGGGTTCAACAACTACGGAAATCACTTCGACCCCAAAACAAAGAGTAATAGTCCATGAAACGGGCCGAATCGCCAAAATCGCGAAAGTTGATGACCGACACGTAAACGCACCTTGTGGTTCAACAATCGTGGAAATCACCGACCCCAAAACAGTGAGTAATAGTCCATGAAACGGGCCGAATCGCCAAAATCGCGAAAGTTGATGACCGACACGTAAACGCACCTTGGGTTCAACAATCGGGAAATCACTTCGACCCCAAAACAGTGAGTAATAGTCCATGAAACGGGCCGAATCGCCAAAATCGCGAAAGTGTTGATGACCGACACGTAAACGCACCCTGTGGTTCAACAATCGGGAAATCACTTCGACCCCAAAACAGTGAGTAATAGTCCATGAAACGGGCCGAATCGCCAAAATCATGAAAGTGTTGATGACCGACACGTAAGCGCACCTTGGGTTCAACAACTACGGAAATCACCGACCCCAAAACAGTGAGTAATAGTCCATGAAACGGGCCGAATCGCCAAAATCGCGAAAGTGTTGATGACCGACACGTAAACGCACCTTGTGGTTCAACAATCGTGGAAATCACCGACCCCAAAACAGTGAGTAATAGTCCATGAAACGGGCCGAATCGCCAAAATCGCGAAGTGTTGATGACCGACACGTAAGCGCACCTTGGGGTTCAACAATCGTGGAAATCACTTCGACCCCAAAACAGTGAGTAATAGTCCATGAAACGGGCCGAATCGCCAAAATCGCGAAAGTGTTGATGACCGACACGTAAGCGCACCTTGGGGTTCAACAATCGTGGAAATCACTTCGACCCCAAAACAGTGAGTAATAGTCCATGAAACGGGCCGAATCGCCAAAATCGCGAAAGTGTTGATGACCGACACGTAAGCGCACCTTGGGGTTCAACAACTACGGAAATCACCGACCCCAAAACAAAGAGTAATAGTCCATGAAACGGGCCGAATCGCCAAAATCGCGAAAGTGTTGATGACCGACACGTAAACGCACCCTGTGGTTCAACAATCGTGGAAATCACCGACCCCAAAACAGTGAGTAATAGTCCATGAAACGGGCCGAATCGCCAAAATCGCGAAAGTGTTGATGACCGACACGTAAGCGCACCTTGGGGTTCAACAACTACGGAAATCACTTCGACCCCAAAACAAAGAGTAATAGTCCATGAAACGGGCCGAATCGCCAAAATCGAAAGTGTTGATGACCGACACGTAAACGCACCTGTGGTTCAACAATCACGGAAATCACCGACCCCAAAACAGTGAGTAATAGTCCATGAAACGGGCCGAATCGCCAAAATCGAAAGTTGATGACCGACACGTAAGCGCACCTTGGGGTTCAACAACTACGGAAATCACTTCGACCCCAAAACAAAGGAGTAATAGTCCATGAAACGGGCCGAATCGCCAAAATCGCGAAAGTGTTGATGACCGACACGTAAACGCACCTGTGGTTCAACAATCGTGGAAATCACCGACCCCAAAACAAAGAGTAATAGTCCATGAAACGGGCCGAATCGCCAAAATCGCGAAAGTGTTGATGACCGACACGTAAGCGCACCTTGGGGTTCAACAACTCGCTCAAATCACTTCGACCCCAAAACAAAGAGTAATAGTCCATGAAACGGGCCGAATCGCCAAAATCGCGAAAGTGTTGATGACCGACACGTAAACGCACCCTGGGTTCAACAATCGTGGAAATCACCGACCCCAAAACAGTGAGTAATAGTCCATGAAACGGGCCGAATCGCCAAAATCGAAAGTGTTGATGACCGACACGTAAGCGCACCTTGGGGTTCAACAACTCGTGGAAATCACCGACCCCAAAACAGTGAGTAATAGTCCATGAAACGGGCCGAATCGCCAAAATCGCGAAAGTGTTGATGACCGACACGTAAACGCACCTTGGGTTCAACAATCGTGGAAATCACCGACCCCAAAACAGTGAGTAATAGTCCATGAAACGGGCCGAATCGCCAAAATCGCGAAAGTGTTGATGACCGACACGTAAACGCACCTTGGGGTTCAACAATCGTGGAAATCACTCTGGACCCCAAAACAGTGAGTAATAGTCCATGAAACGGGCCAGAATCGGCCAAAACTGCGAGTGTTGATGACCGACACGTAAGCGCACCTTGGGGTTCAACAACTACGGAAATCACTTCGGGACCCCAAAACAGTGAGTAATAGTCCAGGAAACGGGCCGAATCGCCAAAATCGCGAAAGTGTTGATGACCGACACGTAAACGCACCCTGGGTTCAACAATCGTGGAAATCACTTCGACCCCAAAACAAAGAGTAATAGTCCATGAAACGGGCCGAATCGCCAAAATCGCGAAAGTGTTGATGACCGACACGTAAACGCACCCTGGGGTTCAACAATCGTGGAAATCACTTCGACCCCAAAACAAAGAGTAATAGTCCATGAAACGGGCCGAATCGCCAAAATCGCGAAAGTGTTGATGACCGACACGTAAACGCACCCTGGGGTTCAACAATCGTGGAAATCACTCGACCCCAAAACAAAGAGTAATAGTCCATGAAACGGGCCGAATCGCCAAAATCGCGAAAGTGTTGATGACCGACACGTAAGCGCACCTTGGGGTTCAACAACTACGGAAATCACCGACCCCAAAACAGTGAGTAATAGTCCATGAAACGGGCCGAATCGCCAAAATCGCGAAAAGTTGATGACCGACACGTAAACGCACCCTGGGGTTCAACAATCGTGGAAATCACTTCGACCCCAAAACAGTGAGTAATAGTCCATGAAACGGGCCGAATCGCCAAAATCGCGAAAGTGTTGATGACCGACACGTAAACGCACCTTGGGGTTCAACAATCGTGGAAATCACTTCGACCCCAAAACAGTGAGTAATAGTCCATGAAACGGGCCGAATCGCCAAAATCGCGAAAGTGTTGATGACCGACACGTAAACGCACCTTGGGGTTCAACAATCGTGGAAATCACCGACCCCAAAACAGTGAGTAATAGTCCATGAAACGGGCCGAATCGCCAAAATCGCGAAAGTGTTGATGACCGACACGTAAGCGCACCTTGGGGTTCAACAACTACGGAAATCACTTCGGGACCCCAAAACAGTGAGTAATAGTCCATGAAACGGGCCGAATCGGCCAAAACTGCGAGTGTTGATGACCAACACGTAAACGCACCTTGGGGTTCAACAATCGTGGAAATCACCGACCCCAAAACAGTGAGTAATAGTCCATGAAACGGGCCAGAATCGGCCAAAATTGCGAAAGTGTTGATGACCGACACGTAAGCGCACCTTGGGGTTCAACAACTACGGAAATCACTTCGGGACCCCAAAACAGTGAGTAATAGTCCATGAAACGGGCCGAATCGCCAAAACTGCGAAAGTGTTGATGACCGACACGTAAACGCACCCTGTGGTTCAACAATCGTGGAAATCACCGACCCCAAAACAGTGAGTAATAGTCCATGAAACGGGCCGAATCGCCAAAATCGCGAAAGTGTTGATGACCGACACGTAAGCGCACCTTGGGGTTCAACAACTACGGAAATCACTTCGGGACCCCAAAACAGTGAGTAATAGTCCATGAAACGGGCCGAATCGCCAAAATCGCGAAAGTGTTGATGACCGACACGTAAACGCACCCTGTGGTTCAACAATCGTGGAAATCACCGACCCCAAAACAGTGAGTAATAGTCCATGAAACGGGCCGAATCGCCAAAATCGAAAGTGTTGATGACCGACACGTAAGCGCACCTTGGGGTTCAACAACTACGGAAATCACTTCGGGACCCCAAAACAAAGAGTAATAGTCCATGAAACGGGCCGAATCGCCAAAATCGCGAAAGTGTTGATGACCGACACGTAAACGCACCTTGGGGTTCAACAATCGTGGAAATCACCGACCCCAAAACAAAGGAGTAATAGTCCATGAAACGGGCCGAATCGCCAAAATCGCCAAAAGTTGATGACCGACACGTAAGCGCACCTTGGGGTTCAACAATCGTGGAAATCACCGACCCCAAAACAGTGAGTAATAGTCCATGAAACGGGCCGAATCGCCAAAATCATGAAAGTGTTGATGACCGACACGTAAACGCACCCTGGGTTCAACAATCGTGGAAATCACCGACCCCAAAACAGTGAGTAATAGTCCATGAAACGGGCCGAATCGCCAAAATCGCGAAAGTGTTGATGACCGACACGTAAGCGCACCTTGGGGTTCAACAACTACGGAAATCACTTCGACCCCAAAACAGTGAGTAATAGTCCATGAAACGGGCCGAATCGCCAAAATCGCGAAAAGTTGATGACCGACACGTAAACGCACCTGTGGTTCAACAATCGTGGAAATCACCGACCCCAAAACAGTGAGTAATAGTCCATGAAACGGGCCGAATCGCCAAAATCGCGAAAGTGTTGATGACCGACACGTAAACGCACCTTGGGGTTCAACAATCGTGGAAATCACTCGACCCCAAAACAAAGAGTAATAGTCCATGAAACGGGCCGAATCGCCAAAATCGCGAAAAGTTGATGACCGACACGTAAACGCACCTTGGGGTTCAACAATCGTGGAAATCACCGACCCCAAAACAAAGTGAGTAATAGTCCATGAAACGGGCCGAATCGCCAAAATCGCGAAAGTGTTGATGACCGACACGTAAGCGCACCTTGGGGTTCAACAACTACGAAATCACTTCGACCCCAAAACAGTGAGTAATAGTCCATGAAACGGGCCGAATCGCCAAAATCGCGAAAAACAGTGTTGATGACCGACACGTAAACGCACCTTGGGCACCTTGGTTCAACAATCGTGGAAATCACTTCGACCCCAAAACAGTGAGTAATAGTCCATGAAACGGGCCGAATCGCCAAAATCGCGTGTTGATGACCGACACGTAAGCGCACCTTGGGGTTCAACAACGTGGAAATCACTTCGACCCCCAAAACAGTGAGTAATAGTCCATGAAACGGGCCGAATCGCCAAAATCGCGAAAGTGTTGATGACCGACACGTAAACGCACCTGGGTTCAACAATCGTGGAAATCACCGACCCCAAAACAGTGAGTAATAGTCCATGAAACGGGCCGAATCGCCAAAATCGCGAAAGTGTTGATGACCGACACGTAAGCGCACCTTGGGGTTCAACAACTACGGAAATCACCGACCCCAAAACAGTGAGTAATAGTCCATGAAACGGGCCGAATCGCCAAAATCGCGAAAGTTGATGACCGACACGTAAACGCACCCTGTGGTTCAACAATCGTGGAAATCACTTCGACCCCAAAACAAAGTGAGTAATAGTCCATGAAACGGGCCGAATCGCCAAAATCGCGAAAATGTTGATGACCGACACGTAAGCGCACCTTGGGGTTCAACAACTACGGAAATCACTTCGACCCCAAAACAAGTGAGTAATAGTCCATGAAACGGGCCGAATCGCCAAAATCGCGAAAGTGTTGATGACCGACACGTAAACGCACCCTGGGGTTCAACAATCGGGAAATCACCGACCCCAAAACAGTGAGTAATAGTCCATGAAACGGGCCGAATCGCCAAAATCGCGAAAGTGTTGATGACCGACACGTAAGCGCACCTTGGGGTTCAACAACTACGGAAATCACTTCGACCCCAAAACAGTGAGTAATAGTCCATGAACGGGCCGAATCGCCAAAATCGCGAAAGTGTTGATGACCGACACGTAAACGCACCCTGGGGTTCAACAATCGTGGAAATCACCGACCCCAAAACAGTGAGTAATAGTCCATGAAACGGGCCGAATCGCCAAAATCGCGAAAGTGTTGATGACCGACACGTAAACGCACCTTGGGGTTCAACAATCGTGGAAATCACCGACCCCAAAACAGTGAGTAATAGTCCATGAAACGGGCCGAATCGCCAAAATCGCGAAAGTGTTGATGACCGACACGTAAACGCACCTGTGGTTCAACAATCGGGAAATCACCGACCCCAAAACAAAGGAGTAATAGTCCATGAAACGGGCCGAATCGCCAAAATCGCGAAAGTGTTGATGACCGACACGTAAGCGCACCTTGGGGTTCAACAACTACGGAAATCACTTCGACCCCAAAACAAAGAGTAATAGTCCATGAAACGGGCCGAATCGCCAAAATCGCGAAAGTGTTGATGACCGACACGTAAACGCACCCCAAAACAAGTTCAACAATCGTGGAAATCACTCGACCCCAAAACAGTGAGTAATAGTCCATGAAACGGGCCGAATCGCCAAAATCGCGAAAGTGTTGATGACCGACACGTAAGCGCACCTTGGGTTCAACAATCACGGAAATCACTTCGACCCCAAAACAGTGAGTAATAGTCCATGAAACGGGCCGAATCGCCAAAATCGCGAAAGTGTTGATGACCGACACGTAAACGCACCTTGGGTTCAACAATCGTGGAAATCACCGACCCCAAAACAGTGAGTAATAGTCCATGAAACGGGCCGAATCGCCAAAATCGCGAAAGTGTTGATGACCGACACGTAAACGCACCTTGGGGTTCAACAACTACGGAAATCACTTCGACCCCAAAACAAAGGAGTAATAGTCCATGAAACGGGCCGAATCGCCAAAATCGCGAAAGTGTTGATGACCGACACGTAAACGCACCTTGGGGTTCAACAATCGTGGAAATCACTCGACCCCAAAACAAAGAGTAATAGTCCATGAAACGGGCCGAATCGCCAAAATCATGAAAGTGTTGATGACCGACACTTAAGCGCACCTTGGGTTCAACAACTACGGAAATCACTTCGGGACCCCAAAACAGTGAGTAATAGTCCAGGAAACGGGCCGAATCGCCAAAATCGCGAAGTTGATGACCGACACGTAAACGCACCTTGGGGTTCAACAATCGTGGAAATCACCGACCCCAAAACAGTGAGTAATAGTCCATGAAACGGGCCGAATCGCCAAAATCGAAAGTGTTGATGACCGACACGTAAGCGCACCTTGGGGTTCAACAACTACGGAAATCACTTCGGGACCCCAAAACAGTGAGTAATAGTCCATGAAACGGGCCAGAATCGCCAAAATCGCGAAAGTGTTGATGACCGACACGTAAACGCACCTTGGGGTTCAACAATCACGGAAATCACTCGACCCCAAAACAGTGAGTAATAGTCCATGAAACGGGCCGAATCGCCAAAATCGCGAAAGTGTTGATGACCGACACGTAAACGCACCCTGTGGTTCAACAATCGTGGAAATCACCGACCCCAAAACAGTGAGTAATAGTCCATGAAACGGGCCGAATCGCCAAAATCGCGAAAAGTTGATGACCGACACGTAAACGCACCTTGGGGTTCAACAATCGTGGAAATCACCGACCCCAAAACAAAGAGTAATAGTCCATGAAACGGGCCGAATCGCCAAAATCGCGAAAGTGTTGATGACCGACACGTAAACGCACCCTGTGGTTCAACAATCGTGGAAATCACCGACCCCAAAACAGTGAGTAATAGTCCATGAAACGGGCCGAATCGCCAAAATCGCGAAAAGTTGATGACCGACACGTAAGCGCACCTTGGGTTCAACAACTACGGAAATCACCGACCCCAAAACAGTGAGTAATAGTCCATGAAACGGGCCGAAATCGCCAAAATCGCGAAAGTGTTGATGACCGACACGTAAACGCACCCTGTGGTTCAACAATCGTGGAAATCACTCGACCCCAAAACAAAGGAGTAATAGTCCATGAAACGGGCCGAATCGCCAAAATCGCGAAAGTGTTGACGACCGACACGTAAGCGCACCTTGGGGTTCAACAACGCACGGAAATCAAATCACTTCGACCCCAAAACAAAGAGTAATAGTCCATGAAACGGGCCGAATCGCCAAAATCGCGAAAAGTTGATGACCGACACGTAAACGCACCTTGGGTTCAACAATCACGGAAATCACTCGACCCCAAAACAGTGAGTAATAGTCCATGAAACGGGCCGAATCGCCAAAATCGCGAAAGTGTTGATGACCGACACGTAAGCGCACCTTGGGGTTCAACAACTACGGAAATCACTTCGACCCCAAAACAGTGAGTAATAGTCCATGAAACGGGCCGAATCGCCAAAATCGCGAAAGTGTTGATGACCGACACGTAAACGCACCTTGGGGTCAACAATCGTGGAAATCACCGACCCCAAAACAGTGAGTAATAGTCCATGAAACGGGCCGAATCGCCAAAATCGCGAAAGTGTTGATGACCGACACGTAAGCGCACCTGGGGTTCAACAATCGTGGAAATCACCGACCCCAAAACAGTGAGTAATAGTCCATGAAACGGGCCGAATCGCCAAAATCGCGAAAAGTTGATGACCGACACGTAAACGCACCCTGTGGTTCAACAATCGTGGAAATCACTCGACCCCAAAACAGTGAGTAATAGTCCATGAAACGGGCCGAATCGCCAAAATCGCGAAAAGTTGATGACCGACACGTAAGCGCACCTTGGGGTTCAACAACTCGGAAATCACTTCGACCCCAAAACAAAGGAGTAATAGTCCATGAAACGGGCCGAATCGCCAAAATCGCGAAAGTGTTGATGACCGACACGTAAACGCACCTTGGGGTTCAACAATCGTGGAAATCACCGACCCCAAAACAGTGAGTAATAGTCCATGAAACGGGCCGAATCGCCAAAATCGCGAAAGTGTTGATGACCGACACGTAAGCGCACCTTGGGGTTCAACAACTCGTGGAAATCACTTCGACCCCAAAACAAAGAGTAATAGTCCATGAAACGGGCCGAATCGCCAAAATCGCGAAAGTGTTGATGACCGACACGTAAACGCACCCTGGGGTTCAACAATCACGGAAATCACCGACCCCAAAACAAAGTGAGTAATAGTCCATGAAACGGGCCGAATCGCCAAAATCGCGAAAGTGTTGATGACCGACACGTAAGCGCACCTTGGGGTTCAACAACTACGGAAATCACTTCGGGACCCCAAAACAGTGAGTAATAGTCCATGAAACGGGCCGAATCGCCAAAATCGCGAAAGTGTTGATGACCGACACGTAAACGCACCCTGTGGTTCAACAATCGTGGAAATCACTCTGGACCCCAAAACAGTGAGTAATAGTCCATGAAACAGGTCAGAATCGGCCAAAACTGCGAGTGTTGATGACCGACACGTAAGCGCACCTTGGGGTTCAACAACTACGGAAATCACTTCGGGACCCCAAAACAGTGAGTAATAGTCCATGAACGGGCCGAATCGCCAAAATCGATCGAAAAGTTGATGACCGACACGTAAACGCACCCTGTGGTTCAACAATCGGGAAATCACTCGACCCCAAAACAAAGAGTAATAGTCCATGAAACGGGCCGAATCGCCAAAATCGCGAAAAATCGTGTTGATGACCGACACGTAAGCGCACCTTGGGGTTCAACAACTACGGAAATCACCGACCCCAAAACAGTGAGTAATAGTCCATGAAACGGGCCGAATCGCCAAAATCGCGAAAGTGTTGATGACCGACACGTAAACGCACCCTGG
Source organism: Aegilops speltoides (assembly GCA_021437245.1). Taxonomy (NCBI): domain Eukaryota; kingdom Viridiplantae; phylum Streptophyta; class Magnoliopsida; order Poales; family Poaceae; genus Aegilops; species Aegilops speltoides. Next base: position 2,621 of record JAHHZJ010000165.1, on the reverse strand, counting down.
GTTCAACAATCGGGAAATCACCGACCCCAAAACAAAGTGAGTAATAGTCCATGAAACGGGCCGAATCGCCAAAATCGCGAAAGTGTTGATGACCGACACGTAAGCGCACCTTGGGGTTCAACAACTACGGAAATCACTTCGACCCCAAAACAAAGAGTAATAGTCCATGAAACGGGCCGAATCGCCAAAATCGCGAAAGTGTTGATGACCGACACGTAAACGCACCTTGTGGTTCAACAATCGGAAATCACCGACCCCAAAACAAAGAGTAATAGTCCATGAAATGGGTCAGAATCGGCCAAAACTGCGAGTGTTGATGACCGACACGTAAGCGCACCTTGGGGTTCAACAACTACGGAAATCACTTCGGGACCCCAAAACAGAGAGTAATAGTCCAGGAAACGGGCCGAATCGCCAAAATCGCGAAAAGTTGATGACCGACACGTAAACGCACCTTGGGGTTCAACAATCGTGGAAATCACCGACCCCAAAACAGTGAGTAATAGTCCATGAAACGGGCCGAATCGCCAAAATCGCGAAAGTGTTGATGACCGACACGTAAACGCACCTTGGGGTTCAACAATCGTGGAAATCACTTCGACCCCAAAACAAAGTGAGTAATAGTCCATGAAACGGGCCGAATCGCCAAAATCGCGAAAGTGTTGATGACCGACACGTAAACGCACCTTTGGGGTTCAACAACTCGGGAAATCACCGACCCCAAAACAGTGAGTAATAGTCCATGAAACGGGCCGAATCGCCAAAATCGCGAAAGTGTTGATGACCGACACGTAAGCGCACCTTGGGTTTCAACAACTACGGAAATCACTTCGGGACCCCAAAACAGTGAGTAATAGTCCAGGAAACGGGCCGAATCGCCAAAATCGCGAAAAGTTGATGACCGACACGTAAACGCACCTGTGGTTCAACAATCGTGGAAATCACTTCGACCCCAAAACAGTGAGTAATAGTCCATGAAACGGGCCGAATCGCCAAAATCGCGAAAGTGTTGATGACCGACACGTAAGCGCACCTTGGGGTTCAACAACTACGAAATCACCGACCCCAAAACAGTGAGTAATAGTCCATGAAACGGGCCGAATCGCCAAAATCGCGAAAGTGTTGATGACCGACACGTAAACGCACCTTGGGGTTCAACAATCGTGGAAATCACCGACCCCAAAACAGTGAGTAATAGTCCATGAAACGGGCCGAATCGCCAAAATCGCGAAAGTGTTGATGACCGACACGTAAGCGCACCTTGGGGTTCAACAACTACGGAAATCACTCGACCCCAAAACAAAGTGAGTAATAGTCCATGAAACGGGCCGAATCGCCAAAATCGCGAAAGTGTTGATGACCGACACGTAAACGCACCTTGGGTTCAACAATCGTGGAAATCACCGACCCCAAAACAGTGAGTAATAGTCCATGAAACGGGCCGAATCGCCAAAATCGCGAAAGTGTTGATGACCGACACGTAAACGCACCTTGGGGTTCAACAACTACGGAAATCACTTCGACCCCAAAACAGTGAGTAATAGTCCATGAAACGGGCCGAATCGCCAAAATCGCGAAAGTGTTGATGACCGACACGTAAACGCACCTTGGGTTCAACAATCGTGGAAATCACTCGACCCCAAAACAGTGAGTAATAGTCCATGAAACGGCCGAATCGCCAAAATCGCGAAAAGTTGATGACCGACACGTAAGCGCACCTTGGGGTTCAACAACTACGGAAATCACTTCGGGACCCCAAAACAGTGAGTAATAGTCCAGGAAACGGGCCAGAATCGGCAAAAACTGCAAGTGTTGATGACCGTCACGTAAACGCACCTGTGGTTCAACAATCGTGGAAATCACTCGACCCCAAAACAGTGAGTAATAGTCCATGAAACGGGCCGAATCGCCAAAATCGCGAAAAGTTGATGACCGACACGTAAACGCACCTTGGGGTTCAACAACTACGGAAATCACTTCGACCCCAAAACAGTGAGTAATAGTCCATGAAACGGGCCGAATCGCCAAAATCGCGAAAGTGTTGATGACCGACACGTAAACGCACCTTGGGTTCAACAATCGTGGAAATCACCGACCCCAAAACAGTGAGTAATAGTCCATGAAACGGGCCGAATCGCCAAAATCGCGAAAGTGTTGATGACCGACACGTAAGCGCACCTTGGGGTTCAACAACTACGGAAATCACCGACCCCAAAACAGTGAGTAATAGTCCATGAAACGGGCCGAATCGCCAAAATCGCGAAAAGTTGATGACCGACACGTAAACGCACCCTGTGGTTCAACAATCGTGGAAAAATCACTTCGACCCCAAAACAGTGAGTAATAGTCCATGAAACGGGCCGAATCGCCAAAATCGCGAAAGTGTTGATGACCGACACGTAAGCGCACCTTGGGGTTCAACAACTACGGAAATCACTTCGGACCCCAAAACAAAGTGAGTAATAGTCCATGAAACGGGCCGAATCGCCAAAATCGCGAAAAGTTGATGACCGACACGTAAACGCACCTGTGGTTCAACAATCGTGGAAATCACCGACCCCAAAACAGTGAGTAATAGTCCATGAAACGGGCCGAATCGCCAAAATCGCGAGTGTTGATGA
>JAHHZJ010000164.1:50000-157444 GCA_021437245.1 Aegilops speltoides | reverse complement strand
GGCGCGATGGGAAGGCACGAGGCGGTCGGGAGGCGCGGTGTCAACGGTCGGCGCTCGGCAGGCGCCCAGAAGCGACTTTGGCCGGCATCCGCTGGTTTTCAGCGTCGCGCTGCCCTTTTCTGTCTGGAGGCTACAAAGGAAGGGGCAAGACCGGAAAGAGCCCGGGATGCTCTGGGGTGCGAGAGGGGAGAGAGAGAAGCTATGAGAGAGAAGAGAAACTGTTGTCCGAGAGGACAACTTGATTCCCCTTCCTCCACATTGCTTCCTCGGGTAGAAAAGTGTCTAAGTGATGAGGGGAGTGAGGAGGGTTGTGGCAAAAGATGAACTCAAGGAGATTAGTGAAAGTGGCAAAATAGGCTTTTTAGTATTTTGCCAAAGGTGTTTGATGGAGTTTTGGGTAAGCTAATGATTCCCACTGGCCAAGATACTCCAAGGGGTGAAATGTCACATATATAGGGGCCTTCCACCCATTTTGAGCTTAATAGGACAAAGTTGCCAATGCAACTCTTGCAAACCCTAGAAATGGGCAGAAGGGATTTGTGTAGATCTAGTGGAGTAGATCATTTCTCCTTGATGTACCACTTGGTGTGGTAGCCTTATTTGGTCACATGATCAGGCTCACCAAAGTTGGGGTCTTGGAGAAAAAGTTGGTAGTGCAAAGTGGTTCAAACTTGATTTTGGTCAGAGAGGGTTTTGAGGCACTTTGACCAAGATTTCCTCTTCTCCAACCTGTGCCATTTGGTCCAGATGCATCATTAGACCAATGAAGCATGTCCACCAAGTTTGAGCACATTTGGACATACTTGGCAATGTAAAGTTGATCAAACTTTAGATTGGACAGAAATGGTTTTGAGGGGTTTTGATGATGTTATCTTGTTCTCCAAGTCATGAGACTTGGCAAGATCATCAGATATGTCATATGTGACATGATAGAATTTTCCTGGAATTTTTGGAGAATATTTCCTTTGTAAATATTTCAAAAGCTTGAAATATCCAGAAAGGGTTTTAGAGGGATTTGACCAATATTTTGAACATGACCAGGTGTTGAAACTCTTATATATGGACAATATATGTCCTATGAGTTTCCCTAAATTTTGTCAAATATTTTGAAACAAGAAAGTAATTTTTTCCTATTAAAGACCATTTCTGGCCTTAAGAAAAGCCTTTAAATAAAATAGAACAAGAACTTTTAAAATTATATTTTTGTGGTTCCCGGGCATCCTATATCTAATAGGAGTCAAATATATTTTTGAAAGATTTTTACTGCCCTTAATCAAGTACTTGCAAAGCAAACCTCAATTCAGGGTTTTGAAAACTAATTTTAGAAAATACTTTCTCGCCAAATTATTTTTGTAAGAAAATTCCATATAGCACTATTCACATGGCATGGTCATTGGTCAGGAGCTTGGGGTAAGGAGATGGAATATAGAGGGTAGAGTAGTTGACTTCAAGAAGCACTTGAAAAGAAACACAGAGAGAAAATCAACTCCAAATAAAAGCCAAATAATGCAAAAAGTTTTTGTTGGTCCAAATTTTCATGCTTTATTAATGAAAATGAAATGTTACAAAATGCAGGGTGTGACACAGGGGCCGATGAGCTTGCGGCGCCGATCTCCTGTCGGCCGCGGTGCTTAGGCCGCCTTCTCCAGACGGCGGCGTATGGGTGTGCAGACCGTAGGAATCAGGTGCAACCAGCTGCTCATCCCGAGGCTCGCTGGCTAGCGGAGACGGCGGGGGCGGGGGCGGCAGCATGAAGACGTCCGACATGGCTACGTCGCCGCCCTCCCGCTCTCGTATCGGGTGGTCGTCGCCGGCTCCTCCGGCCGTCGCCTAGAATTCAGGAGGAGGCGGCGCGGTGTTCAGGGGCGCCACGAGCAGCGGCTCTTGGCGGCGTACGGCCTCCGCGAGCCGCTCCTTCTCCGCGGCTTGGGCTTCTGCCTGCGCCAGCGCTCTCTGAGCGGATGCGGCAGCCTTGTCCGCCTGCTCCTTGGCCAGGCGGTCAGCCTCTTCCTCGCGCGCCTCCCGCGCATTCCGCTCTGTTGCCTCTCGGAGGTCGGTGGCCAGGTCGATCCGCCGGCTGGTCGAGGAGGTCGCTGCCGACCTGAGGACCGAGGCGGCGCTCGACTTCTCGAGGGTTGGCGGGGCCCTGAAACAAGAAGACAAGTTGGAGGGCTCTCACGCTAGATTGACGAGAAGACAAGAAGTGAGGGAAGGATACTTACGCCGACACCATAACAGGCACCTTCGGCTGCCTTTGATATTGGGCCACCTTGGCCACGGCTTCTTTCTGCCTGGTCGCCGCGGCCGTGTTCTTGGGCTTCTTTAGGACGCTGCCAAACAGGGCCACACCCTATTTCCGCTTGTGCTTGCTGCCACGGGCAGGCGGTCCAGAAGAGGGGCTAGCGTCGGTGGTGGCGGAGCTCCGGGCAGGGCGCGGTTCATCTTCGTCTTCGTCGTCGTTAGGCCAAGCCCCCATGCCGCCGCCTTCCTCGGAGCCGCCTGCTCCACCACCGTCGTCTGCTCTGCCACCACCGCCTATTGCGTCGTCAGCCAGGGCGGCCGCCCCCAAGTCGGGGTCGTCCAAGTCGCTCTCCGCCCTGTCCGGCTGGAGGACATCACCCGGCCCCAGGAGGGCGGCCGTTGCCTCGGACATGTAAATCTGCAACCAAGAAAGAGCTGTGTCATGAAGAGAAATGAAGCTGAAGGAAACAGTTCAAAGGACAAAATGAAGAAACTTACAGCGGGCGGCGGATTGTGGCGAGAGTACGGCCGCTTCCCGTACCGCACTCCGCCTCCGACACTTTGAGGTCGGAGATCTCGTTTACCATCCGTGCAACTTCAGCGGGCGGCATCCCTTTCGTGCACAGCCGGCACGGATCGTGGTGTCCGCCCATCCGGAAGATCGAATGAGGGCGGCTCTGGAGCGGGAGGACCCGGCGCTCGACGAAGGCGACGAGGAGGTTGGAGGCCACGAGGCCCTCCGACTCCTGGAGCACCCGGAGTCGGCCAATGGCGGCCGTCGCGTCCGCCGACACCGGTTTCGGTTTGTACCCCCAGGTGGGCCGAGCCCCGGTGGGGGGCCGGCCTCGTAGGCTGGCAGGTTGAGGAAGTCGGCAGCCAGGTCCAAGTTCTCGACGTAGAAGTAGGAATGCTGCCACATCTTCACCGACTGCGCTAGCTTGATGACGGGGAAAGCGTTCCGCTTCGCCAGTCGGCGCACGGCGACGAAGCCCCCACACTTGGCTGCCGTCTCCCTGGCGGAGGTGCCGAGCTTCCCATAAAAGAACGCTCCCCGCAGCTCGATTGTGCGGAGGACGCCGATGTAGCCCTCGCATGCCGTGACGAGGGCGGAGAGTAGAGTCACGGCGCTGGGCGTGAGGTGGTGAGGTTGCAGATGGTAGAAGTCGAGGAAAGAGCGGAAGAAGCCGCTCACCGGAAGGCCGAAGCCGCAAAGGAAGTGCAAGCGGAAGATGACCCGCTCGTCTCCCTGCGGCACCGGCGAAATCTCTGTCTCCGGCGGCACCCGCGCCTTGAAGAAGGCCGCGCTGGGCATCCTACGCGTATCGCGGAAGAAGGAAATGTGATCTTCGATCACGGTCGATCCGTCCCAGTCGCCGCCCCTCTCGCGTGCCATGACTTCCGGCTGGCGGCGTGGAGAGGACCAGTGCGTCAGCGGCAGGCGACGGCAGCGGCGCTACGGCAGCACAGAGCAGCAGCAGCAGCGGAGGATGAGCAAGCAGAAGAAGAAGAGTGGGAGGGGGCACGAGAGCTTTGCCGCACCTCTCCCCCCTACTTATAGCTCTCGGGCTATGAAGCCGAGGGGGCGGGATGTGGGTCGTGGGATTAACTGCACCCATTTCCCCACGACCCCCGTTTCCCACGCACATTCATCACGCCATAAATGGTCGTGGGAATGGCAACCGTCTCCTTCGGCGCAGCGGATCTGCCTGGTTGCCGAGGCACGGTAGTGGCAGGCCCGGCCCAGTGTCACGTCCCGTCTAATATGTGGGGTGGCAGGCTGACCAGGTTGACGTGCGCCGCGTGGCGCGTCTGTGGCAGGCGGCGGCCTGGGAAGCTTAGCAGGCACGCCACCTATTTCCCGCCTCGAAGTTCAAAAACCAACCGCGCAAGCTCCGCCTGGAGGAGGTCGGCCTCAGCAGTCGGCTGGCCGCAAGGCGGACCGGCGTCTTCCAGGAGCCCGGTGAGGGAGGAAGCCGCTGAGACTTCGCAGCCCCTCAACCGCGGTGCCTCACCGGCTTCGGGGACTACTGTCGGAGTAATGGGCCACGGGTAGGCTCACCCGAGTCCCTGGATTTATCAAGACTTTGGGCCAGCTACGCCTCGCTGGGCCCCAAGCTAAAGCTCCGCCCTCTGGAGCCGGCTGGCTCAGCGGCCGGCTGCCAGAGGGCGGCCGACCCAAGTCTACGGCGCTCCAAGTGACCGGCTCCCGACGGCCGCCCTCCAAAGAGGGCGGCAACGGGCAGGCGGCCACCTCACGTCTACGGTGCGGCCGATACCCCATCGAGAGTACAAGTCAGAGCATGGCTATAGTGAAGCACGTCACCTCCAACGCTCGAGACGGGCGTAGCTATAGTGCTTCGTATAGACGGAGATCTCCGCACGATGGGGCACTGTGCCATATCTCCCCTGACGTCACTCCGGGCAGGCGGAGCCCTATTCCCCACGATGGCCTGTCGGTACGGCCTGCTGGTGGCGGGCCCTATCGGGTAGTGACCCCATGAAGATAGCGGAAGCTCCACCAGACGGATTTGGGAGGGGTCGGCCTCTAGTAGGCGGCCGTCCCTTGCCTCGAGGCAAGCACGCCATTAAGCTGATAAGACCAGGTGTGGCTACAGTGGCCTCCCAGCAGGCGGCGGGACTGTAGCCACACTAAGATGACCAAGCCCCCGTCACCAACGACACGGCTATAGTAAGCAGCCACCAACCAGTCGGCGGGGCCCAGCAGGCGGCGGGCCCCAACGGTCAGCGGAGAAGCCAGACGCTGGAGACACTGATAGCCGGGCCCAGCACCCGAACGAATTACCATTGTACCCCTGGGGGTAGGCCTATGTAAACCCCCCAGGCCACCCATGCAAACGGTTCCAACCCTGATAGAAGTAGCCAGATACCTGGGGCAGGGAAGAGCTAGCCTTGCCTTCTCCTACCTCTAGACATAGCTCAAGGAGCGACTTGTAGCACTAGTGCCTTAGTGATCATGCAGAGACCCCGCAGAGCAGGAGTAGGTGTATTATCTCCACGGAGAGCCCCCAACCTGGGTAAGTTCGCCGGCATATGTGTCTACGCCTTATCCCGCTTCCAGGCACCGGCGACGTTCTACTCGCTCCCACCATTATAAGCCATCCATTGGCATATGTCGCACCCAACCGCCGACACCGGACTGCTAATCATGCTCTTGGCGTTCCTGATGATCCTGTTGCGGGGTGCTCTGGACTCGCTTGACAGTGCTCGAGGTTGTTGCCGGATTGGTTTGTCAGAGTAGGCCGCATTGTACTTATGCCGCGAGGACTGCCATATGCTCTTCTATTTGAAGGGAGCGGTCCATATTTCCATTGACAGTGATGACCCCGCGCGGTCCTGGCATCTTGAGCTTGAGGTATGCGTAATGTGATACCGCATTGAATCTAGTGAATGCGGTTCGTCCGAGCAGTGCGTGGTAACCACTACGTAAAGGGACGATATCGAAGATTAACTCTTCGCTCCAAAAGTTATCCAGGGATCCGAAGACCACTTCCAGTGTTATAGAGCCCGTACAGCGGGCCTCTACTCCAGGAATTACACCTTTAAAGGTAGTTTTGGTGGGCTTGATCCTTGAAGGATCAATGCCCATCTTGCGACTCGTGTCCGTGATAAAGCAGTGTTCAGTTGCCGCCGCCGTCCCATAAGGACACGCGTGAGGTGGAATCCGTTGATGATTGGGTCTAAGACCAATGCGGCTGAGCTGCCATGACGGATGCTAGTAGGGTGATCCCTACGGTCAAAGGTGATCGGACAAGCTGACCATGGATTGAACTTGGGGACGACTGGCTCCATCGCATAGACGTCCCGTAGTGCCCACTTCCGCTCCCGCTTGGGGATGTGGGTGGCGTAGATCATGTTGATCGTTTTCACCTGGGGGAAAATTTCTTTTGTCCCCCGGTGTTCGGACGCCGGGGCTCTTCGTCATCGTCGTTGTGCAGCCCCATGTCCTTGTTTTCAGCGTTTATATTGTCGGCCTATTTGAACACCCAGCAGTCTCTATTGGTGTGGTTGGCTGGTTTGTCCGATGTGCCATGAATTTGGCACGAGCGCTCCAGTATGCTGTCCAGACTGGACGGTCCCTGATTATTTCTTTTGAACGGCTTTTTCTGCTGTCCGGACATAGATCCGCTGAATCCGGCGTTGACTTCCATGTCTTCAGTGCTGTCACCGTTGTTCCATCTCTTATGTCTGTTGCGTCGTGGCTTGCCGTTAGTATCGCGGCCATCCGAAGTGCCAGAATGTGTCGTGGTGCCGCTGCGAGCCAACCAGCTATCCTCACCCACACAGAAGCGGGTCATTAGTGTTGTGAGAGCTTCCATGGACTTGGGTTTTTCCTGGCCGAGGTGTCGAGCAAGCCACTAGTCACAGATATTATGCTTGAATGCCGCCAAGGCTTCGGCGTCCGTACAGTCGACTATTTGGTTCTTTTTAGTTAGGAACCGAGTCCAGAATTTCCGGGCTGACTCTCCGGGCTGTTGAGTAATGTGGCTCAGGTCATCAGCGTCCGGTGGTCGCACATATGTGCCCTAGAAGTTATCAAGGAATGCGTCTTCCAGGCTTTCCCAACTGCCAATGGAATTTGCTGGCAGGTTGTTTAACCAGTGTCGAGCTGGTCCTTTGAGCTTAAGGGGAAGATATTTGATGGCGTGTAGATCATCTCCGCAGGCCATGTGAATGTGGAGAAGGAAATCTTCGATCCATACTGCGGGGTCTGTTGTGCGATCATATGATTCGATGTGTACGGGTTTGAACCCTTCTGGGAATTCATGATCCATCACTTTGTCAGTGAAGCAGAGGGGGTGTGTGGTGCCTCTGTGTCGGGCTATGTGGCTACGCAAGTCAGATTGGTCTGGGTTGCTGTGTTCGGCCCTGCCGGACTTGTTGATGATGTATCCTGCACGACGGTCGTCATCACGCGCTGGGGCGCGCCCCCGCGATCCGTAGATCCATCTTGGCTGTCCTGCTTTGTTTTCCAGAATATCTTGCAGGTCTTGCCTGTTGCCCTGGGCCGCAGTGTGTCGGCGTGGGGGTGCGGGCTGGTATCCCGTTTTATCACGGCCACGAGGTGGCCAGTCAGCCGTTTGGCGCTCAAATCCATATTCCTCGGCTGCCAGGAGTTTAGTTCATCTATCTGTAAGCAGGTCTTGATCATCTTGGAGTTGCTGCTTCTTCTTCTTCAGGCTCCTTGCAGTGGCTATAAGTCTACGCTTGAAGCGCTCCTGCTCCCCGGGAACCTCAGGTACGCCGAATTCATCGTCGCCGAGGCTAATCTCGTCTTCGGAGGGGGGCAGGTAGTTGTCCTCCTCCGGGTATCCGTCCGTCACCTGTTCTTCTGGGCTGACCTGCTCATCTTCCTGTTCGGCCTGCTCGAAGGCGGGCTAGTCAGGGTCATATTATTCTTTGGCGCCATCCGGATTGTTTTCGTCTCCGGGGCCGGTATTGCTGTAGCGGGGCTCGGAGCAGCGCCGACGACGCCCATGCTTTGCTTTTCTTCCCGAGGGGTTATCCTCCGTTGCCTCGTCACCATTAGTTTCCTTCGGAGTGTCCACCATATAGATATCATATGAGGAGGTGGTCGTCCACTGCCCCGTGAGCGGTGGCTCCTGTAATTCTCCTGTATCGTCGTCCATACTGTCGATGTCTTCGGAATCGAAGTCAAGCACATCGGTTAAATCATCGATCGTGGCAATGAAGTGGGTGGTGGGTGGGCAACGAATTCCGTCGTCGTCCGCTTCCCACTCAAGCCGGACATAGTTCGGCCCAGAGTCTCCTGACAAAGAGAGAGACTTCAATAAGTCCAACATGTCGCCAAAGGGCGAGTCTTTGAAGACGCCCGCCAATGAACTCCATCACCGGAGCCCAACCAGGTTCGGCGGGCTCGGGGACGTGTGGACTGGAACCTACAACCGGATATGAAGGGTCAGGAGTCACAGGCTCCCTCTGAAGTGAGGCTTGTGTTCGGCTCCATCCAAGATGAGGGTACGGCCTACGGGGAGGGGTCCAGCCCTCCGTCCTTAGGCAACGCAACCTGCCCCGGATTTAGATCTGGGGCTTTTGTCGGGGTAATATCCCGAGCATCGTTTGACAGCAGGTCTAAGCCGTGCTCATCGTGACTATTTGGCGCTCTTGGTGCTGGCCCAAATCAGTCGAAGATCAAGTCTCCACGAATATCCGCTGTGTAGTTCAAGTTTCTGAACCTGACCTGGTGGCCGGGGGCATAGCTATCGATCTGCTCCAGGTGGCTGCTTAATTGGCCCACAAGCAGAAGCCGCCGAACACGAAGATCTGTCCGGGGAGAAAGGTCTCGCCCTGGATAGCGTAGTTGATGATGATTGAAGGAGCCATCGAGCCTGACATCAACGACACAGAGGAACTCTCAATGAAAGCACCAATGTCGGTGTCAAACCGCGGATCTCGGTAGGGGTCCCGATCCGCAAGGCCAAGGCTGATGGTAACAGGAAGCAAGGGTCACATATGTTTACTCAGGTTCGGGCCCTCTCGATGGAGGTAAAACCCTACTTCCTGCTTGATTAATATTGACGATATGGGTAGTACAAGAGTAGATCTACCACGAGATTGTAGAGGCTAAACCCTAAGAGCTAGCCTATGATGGTATGATTCTAATTGTGATCGGCCTTCTAAGGACCAACCTCTCCGGTTTATATAGACACCGGAGAGGGCTAGGGCTTACATGGAGTCGGTTACAAGAAAGGAAAGATAATATCCGGATTGCCAAGCTGGCCTTCCACGCAAAGGAGAGTCCCATCCGGACACGGGCCAAAGTCTTGAGTCTTGTATCTTCACACTTCAATAGTCCGGACGTTGTACACAGTCCGGCTGTCCGGATACCCCCTAATCCAGGACTCCCTCAGGGGGCTCACCGGAGTTAAGGAAAAACCACCCGCAGCGAGGACGGGGGCTCGCCGGAGAGGTACCCCACTATCTATCTTAGGGTTCAGGGTGGGGGCGGGGGGCCTAGAGGGCTGGACGGGGCGGCGGTGGCGAGTTGTTTCGGGGCGGCGAGGCGGTGTTGGGATCGGCGGTTCGGCCGGTGGTGGCAGGCGGCTCAGGGGGCTGCAGGTTGAAGATGAACTGCAGGCCCTCCCTAAACTACATGTCAAGTGCCTCTCTGCTACCATTGCGTTCAGGCCACAAGAGCATTCATATTCCACAGTAAATTTCAATTTCGACAGTTAAGTTCAGGGTCAACAGTTTTTACCTCATCTATTGTAGTCAGGTGGTTTTTGGTGATGTTAATTTTACATCCATTTTACATCATCTATTGGAGATGCTATTAGAATCCCACTTGAGATTGACAATGTATGTCTTGTGCTGCTTCAGCCTTGACGTCTTACGGCTCACCGGAGCTGCTCCAATGATAGAACGATCCATCACAACAGAGCAGTGCCCTAGACGCCATCTACAGATTCCTCAGATCTTCCTCCACACCTCCGACAGCCACCTCTGCCTCAACTGCTTCAGCGACCAACCCAATGATGCTGAGTATGACACGGCTACGGCAAAGAGGTTGTACACTTGTTGCATCACTTATTACTATACATTCACGTCGATCCATTAGGGCTATTTTGGTTCAACAGAAAAACGTCGATCCACTGGTTTTTACCATCACTCTAAATTTCTGCATGCTCTCCTTACATAATCTCACCATATTTTTTCGTATGCATGTCAGATATTGTACACAGTCATGTTGAACATGTAGAGAAAAAGAGAAGAGTTTTGTGCGGCAATACAATGTCATGCGACATCGCCCATGGTGGATTCAATGGAAACCCTCCCACCCCTCTCCGCATTGTAATCCAGAGGAAGATATGTGTTCGAGGCGGATTCGAGCACCACGACCACTCCTATTTACCCCCAAGGTGTTTCTCTACCTTGGCATGATGATGTTAGTCATATCATGCATATGTTGCCTTGCAGTGCTTACTTTTGACATCATATATGTCATCTGCTTAGTTTAGATATGTTCTGTAATGCCACCTATTTAGTTTCTATATCATATATGGGAATTATGCAGTCTCATGTCTTTTAGCCAGCCATAATATATGTGAAATGTGCAATGCCATCCTGTTTAACCAGGCATCATATATTTGAATGATATCTTGCCCATCCTTTTCTTCATTACATTTCCATTTGTTGACAATGTTTGTACATTAAACTACTCTTCCTGTGAATCAGCCATTTGGGTGGGAGATGGAAAAATCTGGAGTGAAAACAAGGCCTTCAGAGCAGACAGTGCTACCTGTCGAAGCAGATCTCTTGTTGGGTCCCGATAGCTCCTCAGAGATGGATTCAGAGACAGATGACCAGTCCTATTCCCCCACTGAGGTGTATGCTCTAACTTGGCACGGTTATACTGCTCATATCATGCATACGGTGTCTTGCATTGCATAGTTTAGACATCATATACACAATATTCAACACCATGTTCTTAGTTCAGACATCATATCGAATGCCCTCTGTTTAGCATATAAATCACATATGTGAATTAAATGATGTGATCCTGATTACTTAGATAACATGTAGGTGAATTATGTCATGTGATCATGTTTAGTTATTCATCATATCTCTGAATTATGTTATGCTATGCTATCCAGTTTAGATAGACATCATATATGTGAAATTATGTCATGCTATCCATTTTAATTAAACAATATACATGTCAACTATTTCATGCCCTCTTTTTTCCACACTATCTATTGCATCTGTCTCTCATACAATGTCTGTACATTCAACTATGTTTCCTGCTTATCACCCATTTGAATTGGAGCGGTGATGCCAAGATTCAGCGGAATAAAAACACGGTCTTCAATAAAATAGTGCTACCTCTTGGTGGAGATAGCACCCGGTTGTACATGCACAAGAACCAGCCCTACCACACATAACCCAAACTCTCGCAGATTGTACCCCTCATCAAGAATGGACAGAGAACCAGCTTCACCCAATCTAACCCCAACCCCACCGATAGTAACCCAGTTCCTGTGACACAAAGACCATCTCCACCACAGAGCTCCCAAACAAGAGCAGTTAGTAAGGCAGCTCTAGTGCCCAAAGGGCCAAGATTATCACGGCGAACCCCAACTCCACCAGCTTAGTACGCCTATTCCTCGTGGAGGAAGCACAACCAGCCAGTCGTAGTTTAGCATCTATCGCATTTGATGTTGTTAAATTGCATGTGCGTATCCTCCCATCTTGGAAATATTATACTAAAGATGAAGGAAAATGCCAGTTGCAGGTGTTTGTCCAGGAGTTATGTGTAAGTAATGTTATTCATGGCAATTACTTTGCTTCATCCCATACATCCTACCTCCATGATGGTTATAATACAGCAAATTTTCCCATTTTTCTCCATAGAGAAGGACCGATTTGGAAACTCAGGATGAGGTAACCTGTGCTAATACCTTTGCTATCTTCAAGAATGCTTGGTGGCAAGTATCGGAATTACCTGAAGAAAACATACTTCACCGGCAAAGAAACTCATCAAATTCCCTTACGTTCTCCTGAGACACATTTATCGGACGATGATTTGGGAACGCTTTGTTCAGATTGGTCCCAACCAAGAATGTCGTAAGGTCTATGAGATCATTTTCTATTTTTAAGTATTATATTCTTGTGTCTTACTATACTCTGTTCATGTAGAACAAGTGGCTAAACCTGAAGAACAACTGTTCTAATTTAAGATTTCATTGCTATCATAGTTCAAAAAAGCGCTAGGCATTAATTGTGCATTTTGCCATCGCCTTGCGCTTTACTGACCAAAGCGCATGCTTATGCGCAGTTATGCACAGATTATGCGTAGTTATGCGCAATGCGTTTTGCCAACGCCTAGAGCCTAGGCGCGCCTTTTTTAACTATGATTGCTTTGCTCTTGTATCACTATATTTACTGGTACAAACTTATTTTTAAATTGAAGGATCCAATCGAAACTCCAATGGCATAGTAGGTATGTTCACGCATGTTTCTTTAACAGGTTTGCTCTTATCAATAGCTCTGTTGATTTCAATTTCAATTGTGTATACAGTTGACTTTCATATCATGCACATTACTAGCATCACAAAAGAGCCAATAGTGTTGTTGTACATGTAGACCCGTGGTACCCATCTGAAATCTTGTTGTGCCGTGTAGTTTGCCACGCTTTGTATTCTTTCACCGCTGCTTTGTCTTGAACTGATATGATTTGAACCGTGTCTGTATTTTGATTTGGCAAGACAATGCAAAGGACCATAGGACATAGATATATGTTTGTTTGATGCTTTTATTATGTACTATTACTTGGCAATAGAAGACTTGGTAGTTTAATCCTGTCCACCTTACTAATGAACTGTTCACCAAATGAGTTTCATATACTAGTACATGCTAAACTTGTTATGTGTCTCGCTTGTTTCTTCTTTTAGAATGTCGACGTAATATTAGGAAGAGTGCCTTATTAAGCAATGGTAAAGGAAGTAATGCGAGATAAGGTTCAGATAGTGACACATCCTTGTTGGTCTCCAACAAAGCCGATAAAACAGCTAAGGAAGACTATCTTGAAGACAGAAGACAACCCCAAAGTCATGTCTTGGTTTAGTGTTCGAAGTTATCGCCACTACCGCTTGCACAAGCTATTCAAACTCGACCGTGAATCAGTTCGGTTTCTTGAGTCTCAACTACAAGTGAAAGACATCGATCACCGTGGTCGCGACAAGAAGCGGAAGGACTGCAGAAGTCCCTGGAGCATTCAGATGCATACTTTCTGGTGCAACAGCAAGCGTTGGAGGATTTTGGCGCCAAATAGGACAAAGCTAATCAGCTTGCTAAGCTTATTGCCAGCATGGTGGATACCCAGGATAGCGTTTCTTGAGCTCTTTGGAAGTTGTTTCAATTATGCTCTTGTTTTGCTGCCGCGTTTATTTGCACTGGTGGCCAATTTTGACGGCCAGTGTATGTAATATGCTGCTTTGTTCCCTATATTTGCACTGGTGGCGAACTTTGATGCCTAGTGGATGTAATATGTGTAATAGTGGTAATAGGCTAGCCTTAATTGCTTGCTTATT
The DNA here is from genome assembly GCA_021437245.1 of Aegilops speltoides. Classification (NCBI taxonomy): domain Eukaryota; kingdom Viridiplantae; phylum Streptophyta; class Magnoliopsida; order Poales; family Poaceae; genus Aegilops; species Aegilops speltoides. The sequence continues at coordinate 144,134 of JAHHZJ010000164.1, read as the reverse complement.
TATTTCCTTATTGTCTTGTTTAGTTGTTTGCTTGTAGCCACTGCAGTTCTTTTTCTGTGTTTTTCTAGTGGCCACAATAGCCTATTTTTGGTAACTAGGCCAAAATAATCATGGCAACACACGGACTGTTGTAACCATGGGCCTCCTGCAGGCCGTATGATCCATGGGCCTTCGTCCGGCCATAGGATCCATTGGCCTTCTATACGGGCCGTAGGATCCATCGGCCTTCTATACGGGCCTTAGGGTTCATGGGCCTTCTATGGGCCGTAGGGTCCATGGGCCTTCTACGGGCCATACGATCCATGGGCCTTCTACGGGCCGTACTATCCATGGGCCTCATACGGGCCGTAGGATCCATGGTCCTTCTACGGGGCGTATCATCATTTCGCCAATCATGGGCAGTACTATTCGTGGACCATAATGGGCCGTTAATAGGCCGTATTTGATAACTCTATGAAAACAGCCCAACGGATTTTTTTTGACATGAAAACGGCCCAACGTATTAACGGTCCGCAAACGGGCCGACTGTAACGACAGGCTGAATTTGGCCCACAAGCAGAAAATGACAGTAACGGGCCATATGTAACTGAATGTTGCAAATGAGCCCAAGAATCAATGGGCCCTGAGAAGGCCAAAAGATAACTTGGGCTGGAAATGGCCCAATGGAATAACGGGCCGTTAATGGGTATAAAGTGATACACTATTCATTACGGGCCAGTTTCACCACGGGTCGTTAATGGGCCAACAGTTACAAAGGTCCTCATATGGGCCGAAAGAAGTCATGGGCCACACATGGGCCGGAAGTTAAAACGGGCTGAATCATATTGGACGGCCCAGATGACGCTACTGGGCCTAATTCGTATAGGGCGTAACGGGCCCTGGGTTAGCGGGCTGTAAATGGGCTATATGCGAACAGGCCGTTAACACGCTTTCCATTGGGCCGGGCCGCCACCTTTTAACCAAGTTAACTGGGACGGCCTTTTCACAGGAATGGGCCTCTGTTGGGCCGTGCCATGTGCCGTTGTATCATAGGCGACTTCGGTCCAATGAACGGATGACATCTGTCCCAACGGTGAGCCGACATGTGTTTCCTCCAGCCAATGATGATTTTACACGTGGAAAATCCCCATTGGTCGGGGCTGTTAACGGGTTCATTGGAAGCGTTAGCTTAACGGCGTTCCGTTACGGTGGATGCCTCGTGTCGGTCACCCTTGACAAAAGCACTTCTGTGACGCGCGATTTATCGTCATGGAAGTGGACACTTCCGTGATGATAATTTTGGTAATGTCATGGAACACTTCTCTGACAAAGACGGTATGACTATCTTGATTCTGTCATAAATTTGTCATGGATGTACATGCATGACAAAAAACGCGACCTACTGTGACAAACACGTATCATCACGGAAGTGTATTTTTTTGTAGTAAACACTAGTTAGGACACAATTATTTCAAATCTTAACCTGTACTAAATATAACTTTTGCAGAAATAGTTTTCCCACATGAGCACCATATCTCAATGGACTTGTCGACCATACAGACTTAAGAAAAACACATTATATACCTTAGTCAATTTCATCCCACAGATTGACACTTAAGTACATAGACAACAACTAGTCATTGGCTTGCGAAAGTAAATTAGACATTTGAGCATGCATATTTCACCAATTATAGACACTCGAGCATATGAAATGACTCGCACGACTTTGCAGGATAAAATCTATAAGATAGTCTGGAAGGTCTAATAATATAGACAAAAAGAATCCATGTGACTTGCAGCCAAAATGTTGGTGAATATATTTATCATCTTGAGCGCACGTGTAGGTATCATTTTCTAGCTAGAAAAAAACAGACCTTGCCAACAGAGCAGTGTCCATGTCGTTCTAGTTAGATATAATCCAAACTTGCCAATCAATTGTTATTTTTAAAAAAATCATGTACGTTCAAGGCACACCTAAGGTAATGAACACAGATTTACAATTAAATCTTGTTGGACAGAATGCACGCACCATAATACAATTCATGAAAGCATCAACACAAACTCTTCTTGTGTTTTCCGATCCCATTTTTATGTACCTCGATATCACGGCATCTTCATCTACATATTCACCTCGATCGACAATAGTCAACATGATTTTATTCAATGACCATGAGCCAATGTATTTTTACAACAAAAAACATAGAAGCAACTTTAATGGAACTGTATATATTGTATATACAACATGGGCAAGACACTGTTAACAAAAAATATATCTGCCTAGACAATAAGATTGGAGGATTTTGCATTAACTTACCATAGTACTACCACAAGTAGCTCCTGAAACAAAACACTACATAATCAAACAATGCAGTGTCCATTGAATAGTCATGAGAGTAGATTGCATCAAAAATGCATAACATGAAATGCGGAATTACTAACATAATTAAACTTGGCAAGCAAGGCAAGGGTACAAGTTAACTCACCGTATGGGCATAGATCATATTGACTTCACCAGTGTCTTATACACATTACGCTGACAAACATGGTCAATACAATGGACATCTACCAAATATTTTGGGAATGGAAGTTAAACAGTATAGAAGCATATCAAGTCCGAACTGCTACCACAGACGATGAGTTGTGCCCAATTTCTACACGACAAGATATAGCAGCCATAGATCACCTCGGTTCACGCTCCTTGCAGTCATCCATCCTCTGATGTTCTGTAATTCTGCACGGGATGCAAAATTGCTGCTTAGCATCCTCCTCCATGTCATGAATATCCTTTTATCCATTCTACACATGCTGCATAACAAAAACTGAGGCATCTACTAACAAAGATTATACATCAAAGAATGGTAGAAGAAAACAGTACATGGACTGTATGAAGTAGACATACAAAAAAAGTAAGGACATAATTAAGATGTGCAACTGAACATGAAGAAAAAAGAGTTGCTGCAGGTGGCTGTACATCCAGAGATATAGCACTGTATTTGCAAATGAACATGGAGAAAGAAGGCTTCAGGGACGGTGGAACTAACCTGCGATACCATTCTCGTCACCTTCGCAGTCACGTGGCCTCATGGTTGTCCACTCCTTTTCTCAGTTTGTGACTTTGTGTGGATCATCCTGGGTGTTCTTCGTGGCACGAGGCCTCGCGGGCATGCCCTAGGTTGCTGGTGGCCGAGCCAGCGACGTGAGGCGCGATGGCACTATGCCGGGACCGGAGGATGCCCTACTTCCTGCTGCTCCACGGACTTCTGCTTCCCAGCGGTTGAGCGGCTCGACCTCTCGTTGGCCTAGCTGTTGGGTCACCGGTTGCTCTCCTTGGCCTCGCCCGCCGCGGGGCCACTCGCCTCCTCCTCCTCCAACGACCTCTCGCTCCACCCGGAGGAGATTGCCAAGCAGAACGCCTTCGTTGCTGCGCGCCTCACCGCATACCTCCCCACCGTGTCTGACACTCTGACTTCGCCGTCTACTGCCATGACCCCTCGACGTCGTCAGCCTCGCGCCCTGCTAGCGGGCCACATTCCGCAGCGTCAACCTCCTCGGTGGCGCGGATCTTGAGCCGCTGCTCCAGGCCTACCCCGCGCCCACCGCGCTCGACCGCCGCTGCCAGGTTCACCGACCTCGACCTTGCCAGCGCCTCCAATGGCTTTCACTTTGCCGAGCTCGGAGCCATCGCGGCCGTGCCCGCTGCCTCTGGTGGCCATGGCATCCTGATTAGTGAGGAAAGGGGGAGAAAACGAAGGAGGGCATTGGGTGCGGTTGACCGGTTGAGCAGGCGGTGACGGCTTGCAGGAGCACGGGCGACGACCGAAGGCAGAGTCGACTTAGGGGGGATTGGGGGGAAGTGTACAGAAGAGGAGAAGGGACGAGCAGCGGCGCCGTTTTTTGGATATAGGAAGGGAAAGAAGGATCGGGGAGTCACGATTCATTTGGAATCGGCCCGAAAATTAGGGAGCTGCGAGCGGAATCGAAGACGCGGTTGTTTTCCTTGTGCGAGCATGGGACACCAGAGTTTTCGTCTGCCCTGAGTATGTTCTCTTGTTTAATGATAGTGTAGATGCAATATTTTTGGTCGTATCCAAGGTAGTCATGTCCTCATCAATATGTTCCAGGAGTTGAAGTTAATATTTCAAACAAATGCCTGGATTGAGAGATATGAAGTCTCCAGTAAGTTCTAAAGCTGTAAAATGGAGGAGAATAGTTCTTTTAGTGAACACATACTCAGAATGTATGGGTACCACAACCACTTGACTCAACTGGGAGTTAATCTTCCTAATGATAGTGTCGTTGACAGAGTTCTTCAATCACTGCCACCAAGCTACAAAAGCTTCGTGATGAACTATAATATGAAAGGGATGAACAAGACTATTCTCGAGCTTTTCGCGATGCTAAAGGCTGCGGAGGTAGAAATCAAAAAGGAGCATCAAGTGTTGATGGTCAATAAGACCACTAGTTTCAAGAAGAAGGGCAAAGGGAAGAAAGGGAACTTCAAGAAGAACGGCAAAAAGGTTGCTGCTCAAGAGAAGAAACCCAAGTCCGACCTAAGCCCTAAACCGAAAGTGCTTCTACCGCAAAGGGACTGGTCACTGGAAGCAGAACTGCCCCAAGTATTTGGTGGATAAGAAGGATGGCAAAGTGAAAGACATATTTGATATACATGTTATTGATGTTTGCTTAACTAATGCTCGCAGTAGCGCCTGGGTATTTGATACTGGTTCTGTTGCTCATATTTGCAACTCAAAACATGGGCTACGGATTAAGCGAAGATTGGCTAAGGACGAGGTGACGATGCGCGTGGGAAATGGTTCCAAAGTCGATGTGATCGCGGTCGGCACGGTACCTCTACATCTACCATCGTGATTAGTTTGAGACCTGAATAATTGTTATTTGGTGCCAGCGTTGAGCATGAACATTATATCTGGATCTTGTTTAATGCGAGACAGTTATTCATTTAAAACAGAGAATAATGGTTGTTCTATTTATATGAGTAATATCTTTTATGGTCATGCACCCCTACTGAGTGGTCTATTTTTGTTGAATCTCGATAGTAGTGATACACATATTCATAGTGTTGAAGCCAAAAGATTGAAGTTTATTAATGATAGTGCAACTTATTTGTGGCACTGCCGTGTGGGTCATATCGGTGTAAAGCACATGAAGAAACTCCATGCTGATGGGCTTTTGGAATAACTTGATTATGAATCACTTGGTGCTTGTGAACCGTGCCTTATGGGCAAGATGACTAAAACTCCGTTCTCCGGAACAATGGAACGAGCTACTGACTTGTTGGAAATAATACATACCAATGTATGCGGTCCAATGAGTATTGAGGCTCGTGGTGGGTATCGTTATTTTCTTACCTTCATAGATGATTTGAGCAGATATGGTTATATCTACTTAATGAAGCATAAATCTGAAACATTTGAATAGTTCAAAGAATTTCAGAGTGAAGTGGAAAATCATCGTAACAAGAAAATAAAGTTTCTACGATCTGATCATGGAGGAGAATATTTGAGTTACGAGTTTGGTCTTCATTTGAAACAACATGGGATAGTTTCACAATTAATGCCACCTGGAAAACCACAGCGAAATGGTGTGTCCGAACATCGTAACCGTACTTTATTAGATATGGTGCGATCTATGATGTCTCTTACTGATTTACCGCTATAATTTTGGGCTTATGCTTTAGAGATGGCTGCATTCACTTTAAATAGGGCACCATCAAAATATTTGTTGCTAAGAATGGATCCTTTCTAGAGAAGGAATTTCTCTCGAAGTAAGTGAGTGGGAGGAAAGTAGAACTTGCTAAGGTAGTTGTACCTTCTCCCTTATTGGAAAGTAGGTCATCACAGAAATCAGTTCACGTGATTCCTACACCAATTAGTGAGGAAGTTAATGATGATGATCATGAAGCTTCAGATCAAGTTACTACCAAACCTCGTAGGTCTTCCAGAGTAAGATCCACACCAGAGTGGTACGGTAATCCTATTCTGGAAGTCATGTTACTAGACCATGATGAACCTATGAACTATGAGGAAGCGATGATGAGCCCAGATTCCGCAAAATGGCTAGAGCCATGAAGTCTGAGATGGGATCCATGTATGAGAACAAAGTGTGGACTTTGGTGGACTTGCCCGATGGTCGGCAAGCCATAGAAAATAAATGGATCTTCAAGAAGAAGACCGACGCAAACGGTAATGTTATTGTTTACAAAGCTTGACTTGTTGTGAAAGGTTTTAGACAAGTTCAAGGAGTTGACTACGATGAGACTTTATCACCAGTAGTGATGCTTAAGTCTATCCGAATCATGTTAGCAATTGCTGCATTTTATGATTATGAAATTTGGCAAATGGATCAGTCAAAGAAAGGGCTCTTGCCTATGTTACAAGGTGTGAAGTTGAGTCAGACTCAATGCCCAACCATTGCAGAAGATAGAGAGAAAATGGAAGTCATTCCCTATGCTTCAGCCAGGTTCTATCATGTATGCAATGCTGTGTACCAGACCAGATGTATGTCTTGCTATAAGCATAGCAGGGAGGTACCAAAGTAATCTCGGAGTGGAGCACTGGACAGTGGTCAAGGACATCCTGAAATACCTGAAAAGGACTAAGGATATGTTTCTCGTTTACGGAGGTGAAAAAGAGCTCGTTGTAAACGGTTACGTTGATGCAAGCTTTGACACTGATCTGGATGACTCTATGTCGCAAACCGGATACGTATTTTTACTGAATGGAGGAGCTGTTAGTTGGTGCAGTTCCAAGTAGAGCGTCGTGGCGGGATCTACGTGTGAAGCGGAGTACATTGCAGCTTCGGCAGCAGCAAATGAAGGAGTTTGGATGAAGGAGTTCATATCTGATCTAGGTGTCATACCTAGTCCATCGGGTCCAATGAAAACCTTTTGTGACAATACTGGTGCAATTGACTTGGCAAAGGAATCCAGATATCACAAGAGAACCAAGCACATCAAGAGACGCTTCAATTCCATCCGTCATCAAGTGTTGGAAGTGGACATAGAGATTTGCAAGATACACACGGATCTGCATGTTGCAGACCCGTTGACTAAGCCTCTTCCACGAGCAAAACATGATCAACACCAAAGCTCCATGGGTGTTAGAATCATTACTATGTAATCTAGATTATTGACTCTAGTGCAAGTGGGAGACTGAAGGAAATATGCCCTAGAGGCAATAATAAAGTTATTATTTATATCCTTAATTCATGACAAATGTTTATTATTCATGCTAGAATTGTATTAACCGGAAACTTAGTACATGTGTGAATACATAGACAAAACATATAGTCCCTAGTATGCCTCTACTTGACTAGCTCGTTAATCAAAGATGGTTATGTTTCCTAACCATAGACATGTGTTGTCATTTGATGAACAGGATCACATCATTAGGAGAATGATGTGATGGACATGACCCATCCGTTAGCTTAGCATTATGATCGTGTCAGTTTCATTGCTACTGCTTTCTTCATGACATATACAAGTTCCTCAGACTATGAGATTATGCAACTCCAGAATACCAGAGGAACACTTTGTGTGCTACCAAACGTCACAACGTAAATGGGTGATTATAAAGGTGCTCTACAGGTGTCTCTAAAGGTGTTTGTTGGGTTGGCATAGATCGAGATTAGGATTTGTCACTCCGTGTTCCGGAGGGGTATCTCTGGGCCCTCTCGGTAATACTCATCACTATAAGCCTTGCAAGCATTGAGACTAATGAGTTAGTTGTGGGATGAAGTATTACGGAATGAGTAAAGAGACTTGCCGGTGACGAGATTGAACTAGGTATTGAGATACCGACGATCGAATCTCGGGCAACTAACATACCAATGACAAAGGGAACAATGTATGTTGTTATGCGGTTTGACCGATAAAGATCTTTGTAGAATATGTAGGAACCAATATGAGCATCCAGGTTCCGCTATTGGTTATTGACTGGAGATGTGTCTCGATCATGTCTACATAGTTCTCGAACCCGTAGGGTCCGCAAGCTTTACGTTCGATGACGATTGGTATTATGAGTTTATGTGATATGTTGTACCGAAGATGTCCAGAGTCCCAGGTGTGATCTAGGACATGATGAGGAGTCTCGAAATGTTCGAGACATAAAAATTGACATATTGGATGACGATATTCGGACACCAGAAGTGTTCCGGAGAAGTTTTGGATATAACCAGAGTGCCGGAAGGGTTATCGGAACCACTAGAGAAGTAATGGGCCTTATTGGGCCTAAGGGAGAGAGAGAGAGAGGGGCGGCCAAGGGCTGGCCGCGCGCCCCCCATGGGCATAGTCCGAATTGGACTAGGGGGGGCGGTGCCCCCTCCTTCCTTCTTCTCCTAGTAGGACTAGGAAAGGGGGAGTCCTACTCCTACTAGGAGGAGGATTCCTCCCAACTTGGCGTGCCTATGAGGGCCGGCCGGCCTCCCCTCTCCTCCTTTATATACGGGAAGGGGACACCCCAAAGAAACACAAGTTGACAATTGTTTTAGCCATGTGCGGTGCCCCCCTCCACAGTTACACACCTCAGTCATATCGTCGTAGTGCTTAGGCGAAGCCCTGCGTCGGTATCTTCATCATCACTGTCACAACGTTGTCGTGCTGACGAAACTCTCCCTTGACCTTAGCTGGATCTAGAGTTCGTGGGACGTCACCGAGCTGAACGTGTGCAGATCACGGAGGTGTTGTACCTTTGGTGCTAGGATCGGTCGAATCGTGAAGACGTACGACTACATCAACCACGTTGTCATAACACTTCCACTTTCGGTCTACGAGGGTACATAGACAACACTCTCCCCTCTCGTTGCTATGCATCACCTAGATAGATCTTGCGTGATCCTAGAATTTTTTTTGAAATTACCGCGTTCCCCAACGGTAAAGCATATGTTAACTCTCTATGTTATAATGATTGACTTGTGACGATAGTATCGCAAAGTACAACAAACAAGTTGGGTCAATTCAATATGATCGTTCTTCCAACGTCATATTCTCAAAGTTGTTTTGGGACTATCATTGCATTTAACGATATCCTAGGATCCCTAAAACATGATCACAAACAACACTTGAGCTAGTCCTAGAGGCGAGACTATTGAAAGAGCATGGTGTCCCATGTGTGATTTTGGTAATTGATGACAATCTCTATGGACTAATGGTTGCCTTTAGCTATATTTGAAGGGTTTGTCCATAGGCATTTTTTGAAGTTCATTTGTTGGTTTCAAGGAGATTATGAGATTACTGATAACCCACAAGTACAGGGAATCGCAGCAGTTTTCTAGGGTATATTGAACCTAAATTTATAGATTTGACACAAGGGGAGCCAAAGAATATTTGTAAGTATTAGCAGTTGAGTTGTCAATTCAACCACACCTGGAGATTAAATATTTGTAGCAAAGTGATTGGTAGCACTGTAATATATACGATAGTTTGATAGTATTAGTGATGATAGCAGTGGTAACAGTAATGGTATTGTAGCAGTTGTAACAGTAGCAATATCAGTATCTTAGCAAGAACAATATGTGGGAAACTTGTAGGCATTGGATCGGTGTTTTCGTTGGATGATATTCATCATATAACATTCATAACCTAGGGTGATACAAAACTGTTGGGGAACGTTGCATGGAAAACAAAAAAATCTATGCACACGCAAGATCTATCCATGGAGATGCATAGCTACGAGAGGGGGAGATCATCTTCATATCCTTGAAGATCGCTAAGCCGAAGCGTTTGTCAACGTGGTTGATGTAGCCATACACCTTCACGATCCGTCCCGATCAAGTACCGAACGTACGACACCTCCGTGTTCAGCACATGTTCAGCTCGATGACGAACTTGCCTTCTTGATCCAGCAAGAGGGCCGAAGTAGTAGATCAGTTCCGATAGCACGACGACATGGTGGTGGTGGTGGTGAAGAACAATCTCCGCGGGGCTTCGCCAAGCACAACGTAAACTATGACGGGGGATAAACTAAGAGGACGGGGTTGCCGGCACACGGCTTGGTGAATCTTGATGTGTTCCGGGTGCTATCCCTGCCCCTATATTTATATGTTGAGCCCTGGGGTCATCTCTTGGAGAAAGAGCCTCCTCAAAGTTGGTTTACCCCGCAAAGCAAGAGTCCTTCTCGGACTCCAGGACCAGACACCAGGGTCCTTGGCATCTGGCCCCTGGCCTCCGCAAAACTTCCTTTTGCACCTTCCTTAAACCTCCATGGGCTTTACCCCTTGGCCCAAATAAAGTTTTCTCACACTAGAACATTTCGGGAAACATCTGAAACCCCTTCTAGTGAATTCCGGAACCCTTCCAGAGACCAAACACTATTATCCCATATATCAATCTTTAGCTCCGAACCATTACAGAGCTCCTCGTCATGTCCGTGATCTCATTCAGGACTCCGAACAACATTCGGTCACCAACATACATAACTCATATAATACTATATCGGCAAAGAACGTTAAGCATGTGGACCCTACGGGTTCGAGAATAATGTCGACATGACCGAGACACTTCTCCGGTGAATAACCAATAGCGGGACCTGGATGCCCATATTGGTTCCTACATATTCTACGAAGATCTTTATTGGTCGAACCTTTATGACAAATACGTAGTTTCCTTTGTCCGTCGTTATGTTACTTGCCCGAGATTCGATCGTCGGTATCTTCATACCTAGTTCAATCTTGTTACCGGTAAGTCTCTTTACTTGTTCCGTAATACATCATCTCGTAACTAACTCCTTAATCACTTTGCTTGCAAACTTCTTGTGATGTTGTATTACCCGAAGGGCCTAGAGATACCTCTCCGATATACAGAGTGGCAAATCCCAATCTCGATCCATGCCAACTCAACAGACACCTTCGGAGATACCTGTAGAGCATCTTTATGATCATCCAGTTACATTGTGATGGTTGATAGAACACAAGGTATTCCTCCGGTATCTGGGAGTTGCATGATCTCATGGTCGAAGGAATATGTCTGGCAGCCTCAGAGATGATGATTGAAAGCTAAGTGTTGAAACTTGAAACACCCAAACTAACTCAAGTCGGTTTGGTTGTTTAAAATTTAAAAACTTGGCTTTAATCCTCATCGCAGAGGCTGCCAGACAAATTCGCCAAGGTGTTCGACCGTCATCGGCCACTAGAACTATTGTTGCGGGACGTCGGGCGCCGGCTTCACTTGTGGGATGTGGAGCTAGTGTTCAACGCCGACCGCCTCATGTACCTTGCACCGATGGTAGTTGCTATTTAGTTTACCCGGGGACGAGTGGGTTAGAGGGTTCCTCGGCGTCGATGGTACTGTAAATAGCAAGTATCATCAGTGTGAGGTACATGTGGCCGTCGGTGTCCAATACTTTCTATGTTACTCATCTTTAGATTTAAATATGCAGTTATTTCGTCGTTGCGTGGGTCTAGTGTTCGACGAGCTCCGCCCCTGCGTTCGTTGGTGAGCACAAATGACATCTCCTCCTCCCCCCTTCATTTGCTCTCTTCCGGTCTTCGTGCCGATGAAACTTGCTAGCTATAGGTGTCAATCATCAGTATGAGTAACCACTATGTGTATCCCGTTCGAAAGGGTTACATCTATAAATATGCATGCATTTGCATATTTATAATCGTGATTCTTTTGAATTGTCCAACGTTATCCATGGACAGCCCAAGTATGTGTAGATTGGGTTCGTTTTCCCATATGCTCAGCTCCAGATCCGATGCAGAATTTCGTCAGTGCCTCCCTATTGTTCTCTGGGTACACATCCTCTCTGCGTATTGCCAAGATGTGTATCAGGAGAACAGCGGGGAGGTGCTGCCGAAATTTTGCATCGGATCTGGAGCAGAGCATGGGAAAACGAACCTGATCTACACATACTCAGGTGGGATTAGGACCTATCCTTACCTATTAGCATGTAGGTTGCATGGACGTAATAAAATTGACAAACTCCATTAACTGATGGATATGGTTTGCTTAATTATGTATATATTTCTTGTGTGTCCAGTAGGAAGTCAAAATGAGTAATCGTGCGTGGATGTACACCGGTTACACTAGTCAGTATGTTTGGACCGAGGAATGGTTAACAAAAACTAAGGGGTTTGTTAGAGCCACATTTGCAAATGGTCGTAAATTAAGCTGGTGCCCCTGTGTCTGGTGCGACAACTATAATCAGAGGGATGAGCTTCAAATGAGTAAACACCTGCAGAAGTTTGGTTTTACGCTTGGTTACACGGTCTGGACATTACATGGTGAGTCTGCCCAACGTGCCAGAGCCGAGGTGGTTCGTCGTCGCACCGACGAGCATGGTACCGGGACCGCAAACATGGTGCAAGACTTTGACGATGCTCGGGACTCAGACGAGGAGATGGAGGAATCTGCAAAGGCCTTCACTGCATGTTGGAGTCCTCAAAACGTCCTCTCCACGAGCACACTGAGCTTTGTCAGCTGGATGCCATCTCACAAATAATGGCTTTGAAGGCTCAATTCAACTTGGGCAGAGAATGCTACGAAGCGATGATGACAGTATTCGGACGATTTCTACCCAAAGGCCATGTCCTACCTCCAAACCTGTACTAGTCAGACAAAATCCTCCGTGCTCTTAAGATGCCCTATGAGAAGATACATGCCTGTGAGAAAGGATGTGTCTTATTTAGGCTTTAGTATGAGGACTTGAACTATTGTCCCATTTGCAATTCTTCCAGGTATGTTGTGGTAGAAAACGGTATGGGTGAGAAGAGGCAGACCAAAATACCCGTTAATGTTCTTCGGTATATGCCAATCATACCAAGACTTCAACGTCTTTTCATGGTTGAAGAGACGGCTAGACAGATGACATGGCACAAAACAGGCAAAAGGACCGAACTAGATGCAGATGGGAATGTGATGATGGTGCACACATCGGATGGTGAAGCGTGGAAGCACTTTGATGCATTACATAAGCAAAAAACGGTAGATCCAAAGCATCCTCGAGTCGCCATCGGTATAGATGGGTTCAGTGTGTTTGGTCAAATGGCGGCCCCATACAGCTGTTGGCCCATGTTTGTCATTCCACTCAATCTCCCCCCCCCTCCCCCGGGCAGATTATGCAAAGAAAAAATATTTTCCTGACGTTGATAATTCCAGGGCCCAACTATCCGGGGAAGAATATGAATGTGTACATGCGGCCGCTTAAGGACGAATTGCAAGAAGCTTGGGATAATGGGTTCAAGACATACGACACATTTAGCAAAGAGAACTTCATAATGTGTGCCTGGTACATGTACTCGATGCATGACTTGCCGACGTATGCGCTATTCGTTGGTCGGTGTGTGCATGGAAGGTTCCCGTGCCCCACATGCAAGGGGGCTCTTGAGTTTTGTTGGATGATGGCGGGGCACAAGTATAGTTGCTTCGACTTGCATAGACAGTTTCTAGATCCTCGCCATAAGTTCAGGAAAGACAAGAAGAACTTCATGAAAGGTAGAGTTGTCAAACACTCTAACCACCTGCGTTGACAGGCCAACAGACCCTAGATCAGTTAAACACTGTCGAGCCAGATCCAGAGCGTCCAGGGTATTCCAAGGGGTATAATAAGGAACACGCCTGGACTCACAAGACATGCTTCTGGGATCTGCCTTACTTCAAAGACCTCCTTTGCCCACACAACATCGACATGATGCACACTAAAAAGAATATCGCCGAAGCCATTTTTGGTACATTGTTCGGCATAGAGGGGAAATCAAAGGATAATACTAAGGCTAGATATGATCAAGAGGAGCTCTGTGATAGACCGTTACAAAACATGCAAGAACCGAAAGGAAAGCGAAACTGGAAGAAGCCAAAGGCATGGTTCAATCTTGGAAGGCCAGCTATGAAGGAAATTATTCTGTGGGTGAAAATGCAGTTGATGTTCCCCGATGGGTATGTAGCAAATCTAAAGAGGGGAGCGAGTCTTGATAAATTTAAAATATTTGGTCTAAAAAGTCACGATTGGCACATATGGATTGAGCGGATAATGCCAGTGATGTTGCATGGCTTCATCCCTGAGGATGAATGGCTAGTACTGGTAGAGCTGAGCTATTTCTTCTGTGTTCTTTGTGTGAAAGAACTATTTCCTGGCCTCCTAGAAGAAATGGAACAGTTGGCACTGAAGTTGATCTGCAAGTTAGAGATGATCTTTCCGCCAAGCTTCTTTAATCCAATGCAACACTTGATTTTTCATCTCCCGACCGAGGCACGATTGGGGGGGGCATGCAAAATCGTTGGTGCTACTCAACTGAGAGGATGCATAAGACGCTTCGAGCAAAATGTAAAAATAAACGAGAATAGAAGCATCGATGGCGAGGCATTCATCATCGAGGAGGCGCCAAACTTGTGATAGCACACTCTGAAGCCAAAATCGCCATTTGCATAATCTGAAGCCTCGGTACAATGTCGACGAGCCTAAAAGGGTCAATCCAACCTCAGCCTATTCAAGGGAATCTCGCACCATCCGGTGCTTGGAAACCAATGATCGTTGGATGTTGAAGAATGGCGGACCATTTCATTTGTATCTCTTTAACAACCCTAATGTGCGCGGCCGACATCGAGTAAGATCTTTTTACATTGTTTCGCAACTTCTAATTTCTTTGAACTGCTCTTATTCCTGGATATTTGATGCAGTCGATACGTCACCATATTCTCGTATGGGGCGGTGATCCAAAAGGATTCCGTCAAAGAGTATGAGCTTCTGGCAATGCAAGGAGGCGAATATCCCGGTTTCATCTCTCGGTTCAAAAAAGGTAATTTCCATTAGACCCTTTTATTTCTTTGGCTAATTTGTGACTAATGCAACAATCCTTTTGTATTAAACTTGTAGGCTAATTCAGAGATTATGGATGCCGAACTAAGACAAGTAGCTAATGGTTTTGACTATAAAGTCTGTTCATTTGACAATTACGACATCAACGGGTATCGCTTTCGGACCTATGGCAAAGAGCTATCTATGGCCGACCAAAAGTCTACAAATTGTTGTGTCTCTGCTATCGGCGAAGGAGGTGTCGAGTATTATGGAAGAGTTGAAGCAATTTATGAACTTCAATTCTATGGTGAAAACCCACCAAACGTCGTAGTCTTCAGATGTTATTGGTTCCAGCCCAGGGAGACTAGAAGGACTCATGAACATATAGTGCTAGTCGAAATCAAACAAAGCACCCATTTGGATGTTCTCGATGTCTATATTACGGCTTGATGTCTACTACACAACCTTATTCTTGTAGACGTTGTTGGGCCTGCAAGTGCACAGGTTTGTAAGACAGTAGCAAATTTCCCTCAAGTGGATGACCTAAGGTTTATCAATCCGTGGGAGGCATAGGATGAAGATGGTCTCTCTCAAACAACCCTGCAACCAAATAACAAAGAGTCTCTTGTGTCCCCAACACACCCAATATAATGGTAAATTGTATAGGTGCACTAGTTCGGTGAAGAGATGGTGATACAAGTGAAATATGGATTGTAGATATAGGTTTTTGTAATTTGAAATAATAAAAACAGCAAGGTAACTAATGGTAAAAGTGAGCGTAAACGGTATTGCAATGATAGGAAACAAGGCATAGGGTTCATACTTTCACTAGTGCAAGTTCTCTCAACAATAATAACATAGATAGATCATATAACAATCCCTCAACATGCAACAAAGAGTCACTCCAAAGCCACTAATAGCGGAGAACAAACAAAGAGATTATGGTAGGGTACCAAACCACCTCAAAGTTATTCTTTCGGATCAATCTATTCAAGAGTTCGTACTAGAATAACACCTTAAGACACAGATCAACCAAAACCCTAATGTCACCTAGATACTCCATTGTCACCTCAAGTATCCGTGGGCATGATTATACGATATGCATCACACAATCTCAAATTCATCCAACCAACACAAAGTACTTCTAAGAGTGCCCCAAAGTTTCTACTGGAGAGTCAAGAAAATGTGTGCCAACCCCTATGCATAGGTTCATGGGCGGAACCCGCAAGTTGGTCACCAAAACATACATCAAGTGGCACGTGATATCCCATTGTCACCACAGATAAACACGGCAAGACATACATCAAGTGTTCTCAATCATTAAAGACTCAATCCGATAAGATAACGTCAAAGGGAAAACTCAATTCATCACAAGAGAGTAGAGGGGGGAGAAACATCATAAGATCCAACTATAATAGCGAAGCTCGCGATACATCAAGATCGTGCCATAGAGAGAACACGAGAGAGAGAGAGAGAGAGAGAGAGAGAGAGAGAGAGAGATCAAACACATAGCTACTGGTACATACCCTCAGCCCCGAGGGTGAGCTACTCCCTCCTCGTCATGGATAGCACCGGGATGATGAAGATGGCCACCAGTGATGGGTTCCCCCTCCGGTAGGGTGCCAGAACGGACTCCTGAGAGGTTTTTGGTGGCTATAGAGGCTTGCGGCGGCGGAACTCCCGATCTATCTTGATATTCGATGTTTTTAGGGTACGTAGGCTTATATAGGCGAAACAAGTCGGTCGGGAGGTGCTCGGGGGGCCCACGAGACAGGGGGCACGCCAAGTAGGGGGGGCTCCTATCTCGTGGAGGCCTCGAGGATCTTCTAACGTGAACTCCAAGTCTCCAGGATCATATTCTTCCAAAAAAATCACGCTGCCGAAGGTTTCGTTCCGTTTGGACTCCGTTTGATATTCCTTTTCTTTGAAATACTGAAACAGGCAATAAAACAGCAATATAGGCTGGGCCTCCGATTAATAGGTTAGTCCCAAAATTAATATAAAAGTGAATAATAAAATCCCGTAATCATTCAAAACAGATAATAAAATAGCATGAATGCTTCATAAATTATAGATACGTTGGAGACGTATCACGTCTCAACAGGCAACCCAAGTTTTCTATCTACCATGAGCCTGTCAAAGTGATCCAAATCTCAGTGGTTGGGATGTCCTTTATGAAGTGCCGCCATGTGTTAGACCACCTCCCCCCAATGAAGAGGATTATAAACGTCACATTAACCAAGACACATATGACGAAGAAGAATTCTTCCAAGAAACACGTCTTGCCAAAAAATGTTTCAAGAAACATTCTACTCCACCCTATAACATTGAAGTAGACAATGATAGTGAATCCGACCCTGAGCCATAACAAGAAGAGCCGGAAGAAGAAGTGATTATTGCAGATGACCTGTCAATGCTTAAACGATTACGTAAAGGTGGCCTTCCACATGATGATGCATTTATTAATGATGATGATGAGCACGTCATTACCGATAGTGATGATGATGATGCATTTATTAATGATGATGACGAGCACGTCATTACCGATAGTGATTATTAGGTATTCAATTTTTTATGTTGTACTTTGTATGATTTATATAGTTGGTATGTATAATTTTCTTACTTTGTATGATTGTTTCTTATACATAGTGCCATGGTCTTGATTTCCATCCCCGTCGGCCCTCACATGCTTTATGATTCGGATGTGGTAAATTATCTTTTCATAACTATTTGTTGCATTTCGCATGTATGACAATTATGGCCACCAAGTTGACATAGAGATATTTTAATCTAGGAGGTATGTGAACCGGAATTTGAAACCGACCCTCTTGTCGAGAAGTTAAATTTAGTTGAAAAGGAAAATGAGTATTTGAAAGAAAAAATTAAAAGAATTGAAGAAGAGAAGATGACATTGGAGTTTTATGTTGCCGATGTCATCGATGATCACAAGATGAAGATGAATGCAATGCGCTTGAAGATGGATGCAATGCGCCTGAAGCTTAAGAAGATTAGAAAATATGCCATTGATAATAAGGATTGGTATCATTATGCCATTGGATCAATTGTTACCTTAGTTGCGATCTTCATCATATTTGTTGTCATGAGGGTAAGTTTTCTCTAATGTTTTGCTTTACAAATGGATACTTAGCTTATTTTCCTCCTAAATGGCATAATTACCTAAGTTAGATAAAAAAATGAGCTATACTTAGCTTATTCAGTTCATTTATGACATACTTAGCATACTTAGGTCAAAAATGGCATGATAATCTTTGTTACCTCCAAAATGATATAGACTTAGCTTATTTTCCTCGAAAATGACATAATAGCCTTACTAAGCTCCAAAATGACCTATTTACCTAGCTTAGCTCTAAAATGACCTACACTTAGCATTTTTACCTAGCTTAGCAATTAAATGGCATTTTTACTTACCTCGGTTAGAAGAAGAAGAAGAAGATAAAGAAGAGAAGAGGAGAAAAAGAAAGAGAAGAAAAAATCTTCTTCTTCTTCTAACTAGTCTTCTTCTTCTTCTTCTTCTTCTAACTTTCATCTTTCCCAATTTGCAGATTTGCTTTACATGAGGAAGGCTTGGATTCATGGAGTGTACTATTCTTCTGGTGCTTCTTTGTTGTTTATGGAAATTTGTTTGGATATGTATGTCTATATGGATATGTTGTTGGAAATTTGTTTGTGGTTATGTATATATGGATATGTTGGACTTTGTTGAACTATGTTGTTGGATTTGATGAAATATGTTGTTGGACATGTTGTTGGATATGTTGGATATGTTGGATATGTATGCATGTATATCTGTGTTTGAAACCATGTCTAATTAATTCGATTAAAATAAAAACAGGGGATGTATAGCCTCTTTGCCGTCTGCTAGCGGACGTCAAAGCTATTTGCCGTCCGCTAGCAGACGGCAAAGAGGACACGTGGCAGTCACCTGTGCAAACTGGGAACACTAGCTGCCTATTTGGTCATTTTGCCATCTGCAAGCGGACGGCAAAGTGACCAAATAGGCCTGGCAAACAGGGCCATCTATGTCATCTGCTGGCAGACGACACAGCTGAGCACATGGCAGCTTCCCAGTGCTGCCCTAGCTAAGCTCTTTGTCGTCTGTCAGCGGATGGCAAAGAGCTTTGCCTCTTTGCCGTTCGCTGGCTGACGGCAAAGAGCGCCGTTAACCTCGTAACGGCTCTCACCCCACACCGCTGCCGTCTGTCGTCGTTGCCGTCTGCTGGCCTCGGATGGCGGATGGCACAATCCTTTGCCGCTCGTTTCTGCGAAGCAGGCGGCAAAGAAGGCCTTTGCTGGCACATGTTCAGCTAGACGGTTTGCCATCAGCTGGCTGATGGCAAAGGACTTTGCTGTCCGGGATCTGTGCCTTTGCCATCCGCCATGGCGGATGATACGTCTCCGTCGTATCTATATTTTTTGATTGTTCCATGCCAATATTATTCAACTTTCATATACTTTTGGCAACTTTTTATACTATTTTTTGGGACTAACATATTGATCCAAAGGCCCAAAGCGGTTCGTCTGCATTGCATGTTTTTATTTCGCAGAAACCCAATATCAAACAGAGTCCAAACCGGATAAAAACGGACGGAGATTTTTTCTGGAATATTTATGAGGGAAGTAAAATCAACGAGAAACGGTGTCCGGGGTGGCCACGAGACAGGGGGCGCGCCCTCCCCTTAGGCGCGCCCTGGGCTCTCGTGGGCCACCCGTAAGGCGGTTGACGCTCTTCTTCTGGTGCAAGAAAGCTAATTTTAGGAGAACATTCTGGGCGAAAGATTCACCCCAATCGGAGTTACGGATCTCCGGATATTTAAGAAACGGTGAATGGGTAGAATCTGAGAACGCAGAAACAGAGAGATAGATCCAATCTCGGAGGGGCTCTCGCCCCTCCCACGCCATGGGAGCCAAGGACCAGAGGGGAAACCCTTCTCCCATCTAGGGAGGAGGTCAAGGAAGAAGAAGAAGAAGGGGGGCTCTCTCCCCCTTGCTTCCGGTGGCGCCAGAACGCCACCGGGGGCCATCATCATCACCGCGATCTTCACCAACACCTCCATCATCTTCACCAACATCTCCGTCACCTTCCCCCATCTATATTCAGTGTCCACTCTCCCGCAACCCGCTGTACCGTCTACTTGAACATGGTGCTTTATTCTTCATATTATTTTCCAATGATGTGTTGCCATCCTATGATGTCTGAGTTCTATTGTCCTATCGGTGATTGATGAATTGCTATGATTGGTTTGAGTTACATGTTTTATTATTGGTGCTGTCCTATGGTGCCCTCCGTGTCACGCAAGCGTGAGGGATTCCCGCTGTAGGGTGTTGCAATGCGTTCATGATTCGCTTATAGTGGGTTGCATGAGTGACTGAAACACAAACCCGAGTAAGGGGATTGTTGCGTATGGGATAAAGGGGACTTGATGCTTTAATGCTATGGTTGGGCTTTACCTTAATGAATCTTTAGTAGTTGCGGATGCTTTCTAGAGTTCCAATCATAAGTGCATATGATGCAAGTAGAGAAAGTATGTTTGCTTATGCCTCTCCCTCAAATAGAATTACAATAGTGATTACGGTCTAGTAACGTAGTCAATTGCTTAGGGACAATTCCACAACTCCTAACACCACTTTTCCACACTCGCTATATTTACTTTATTGCATCTTTATTTAAACAACCCCTACTTTTTATTTATGTGTTCTTTATTATCTTGCAAACCTACCCTATCACACCTCCAAAGTACTTCTAGTTTCATACTCATTCTAGGTAAAGCGAACGTCAAGCGTGCATAGAGTTGTATTGGTGGTCCATAGAACTTGAGGGAATATTTAATTCTACCTTTAGCTCCTCGTTGGGTTCGACACTCTTACTTATTGAAAACTGTTGCGATCCCCTACACTTGTGGGTTAGCAGCGAACGGCAAAGAAGCTGATTCCAGTAGTGACACTCGGCCTCCTACGGGCCGTAGAAACAATGGGCCTTCTACGGGCCGTAGAAACAATGGGCCCTTTACGGGGCATAGAAACAATGGGCCTTCTACAGGCTGTGGACACAATGGGCCTTCTACGGGCCGTATCATCAATGGGCCTTCTACGGGCCGTATGATCGATTGGCCAAACATGGGCCATTAACAGACCGCATTATGGCCTAAACAGGCTAGAGTTGGAATTGTCCGTTCATGGGCCGACCATAATGGGTCGTCATTAATCAGCCGTATTTTATGACACTATGAAAACGGCCCAACGTATTAACGGGCCACAAATGGGCCGACTGTAACCATGGGCTGAATTTGGCCCATAGGCAGAAAATTACAGTAACGGACCGTAAGTAACCGAATGCTAGAAATGAGCCCAAGAATAAATGGGCCCTGAGAAGGCCGAAAGATAACATGGGCTGGAAACGGCCCAATGGAATAATGGGCCGTTAATGGGTATAAAGTGATACACTGTTCATTACGGGCCAGTTTCCCCATAGGCCGTTAATGGGCCAAGAATTACAAAGGGCCTCATATGGGCCAAAATACATCATGGGCCATACATGGGCTGGAAGTTAAAATGGGCTGGAATCATATTGGACGGCCCAGATGACACTACTGGGCCTAATTCGGATAGGTTGTAACGGGCCCTAGGTTAGCGGGCTGTAAATGGGCTATATGCAAACAGGTCGTTAATAGGCTTTCCATGGACCGGCCCGCCACCTTTTTACCAAGTCAAATGGGTCGGCCTTTTCACAGGAATGGGCCTCTGTTGGGCCGTGCCACGTGTCGACGTATCATAGGCGCCTTCGGTCCAATGAGTGGATGACATCTGTCCCAACGGTGAGCCGACATGTGTTTCCTCTAGCGAATGATGATTTTACACGTGGAAAATCCCCATTGGTCGGGACTGTTAATTGGTTATCGGATCCAAAACCGGACCCGATAGCTTAACGGTGAGCCGTTACGGTGGATGCCACATGTCGTTCACTCTTGACGAGAGCACTTCTATGACGCGTGATTTATCGTCATGGAAGTGGACACTTCCGTGATGATAATTTTGGTAATGTTATGGAACACTTCTATGACAGCATAGGTATGACTATCTTGATTCTGTCATAAAATCGTCATGGATGTACATGCATGACAGAAAACATGACCTACTGTGACAAGCACGTATCATCACAGAAGTGTATTTTTTTGTAGTGAAGGGAACAACGTATGTTGTTGTGCGGTTTGACCGATAATGGTCTTCGTAGAATATGTAGGAGCCAATATGGGCATCCATGTTCCGCTATTGGTTATTGATCAGAGATGCGTCTCGATCATGTCTACATAGTTCTCGAACCCGTAGGGTCCGCACGCTTAACGTTCGATGACGATTTGTATTATGAGTTATGTGTTTTGGTGACCGGAGTTTGTTCAGAGTCCCGGATGAGATCACGGACATGACGAGGAGTCTCGAAATGGTTGATAGGTAAAGATTGATATATTGGAAGGTGGTATTCAGACACCTGAAGGGTTCCGGAGTGTATCAGGTACAAACCAGAGTACCGGAAGGGTTACCGGAACCCCCCGGTGGTAGATATGGGTCATACGGGCCATGGGAGGGAGGCTAAAAGGGCAACTATCCCCGGGTGGTTTTGGTAATGATTAACAACATATAGCTCATTGAACTAATGCCATTTCAAGATAAATATTTCAGGAAAGTTCATTGTTTGGCAGGGCATGGATTAGGATTGTGGACCCCTCAAAATGCTAAGGACAAAAGATTGGCTCAAGCTCTAAAGTCCAAGACTCTACATTTTCTATTTTAGTGATCCAAGATCACATTGAGTCTATATGAAAGCCAATACTATTAAAAGGGGATGAGGTGTTGCTTAATGGCTTGCTTGCTCAAAATTCTTAGTGATATGCTCCAAAGCCCTGAACCACTTTCTCATATCCACATATGTCCCAAACCAAAAGTCAAACTCGGCCCCACTGATTTGATCCATCCGGCGCCACCGAGTTCATTTGACATAGCCACTACCAGAAAACCCTAGTCACTTCGGTCTCACCGATAGGGATCTCGGTCTCACCAAGATGGGATTGCAAACTCTCTGTTTCCCTTTGTAACGTTTCAGTCTAACCAAGATGAGCGATCGGTCCCACCGAGTCTGCAATGCAAAACCTCTGTTTCCTTTTCGTAACGCTTCGGCCCCACCGAGACGAGCGAATCGGTCCCACCGAGTTTGCCTGACCAACTCTCTGGTTAGCTTATTACCGAAGTCGGTCCAACCGAGTTTGTGTAATCGGTCAAACCGAGATTACGTTATTCCCTAAACCTAATGATATCGGTCCCACCGAGTTGACATGTCGGCCCCACCAAAATTGCCTAACGGTCACATTATGTACTGAATCGCTCCGACCGAGTTTTTTGATTTGGTCTGACCGGGTTTTCTGATTTGGTCCCACCGAGTTTGGTATATTGTGTGTACCGGTTAGATTTTGTGTGGAGGCTATATATACCCCTCCACCCTCTCCTCATTCGTGAGGAAATCCATCAGAACATGCCTACACTTCCACTACTCATTTTCTGAGAGAGAGCCACCTACTCATGTGTTGAGACCAAGATATTCCAATCCAACCATATGAATCTTGATCTCTAGTCTTCCCCAAGTTGCTTTCCACTCAAATCCTATTTCCACCAAATCCAATCCTATGAGAGTGAGTTGAGTGTTGGGGAGACTATCATTTGAAGCACAAGAGCAAGGAGTTCATCATCAACACACCATCTATTACCTTTTGGAGAGTGGTGTCTCCTAGATTGGTTAGGTGTCACTTGGGAACCTTCGACAAGATTGTGGAATTGAACCAGGAGTTTGTATGGGCAAGGAGATCGCCTACTTCGTGAAGATCTACCCTAGTGAGGCAAGTCCTTTGTGGGCGATGGCCATGGTGGGTTAGACAAGGTTGCTTCTTCATGGACCCTTCGTGGGTGGAGCCCTCCGTGGACTCGCGCAGGTGTAACCCTTTGTGGGTTGAAGTCTCCATCAACGTGGATGTACGATAGAACCACCTATCGGAACCACACCAAAAACATCTGTGTCTCCAATTGCGTTTGCACACTACAATCCCTTCCCTTTACATTCTTGCAAGTTGCATGCTTTACTTTCCGCTGCTCATATACTCTTTTCATGCTTGCATGAATTGTGTTAAGATTGCTTGACTTGTGCTAAGTTGATAAAATCTGCCAAGAACTAAAATTGGGAAAAGGTTAAGTTTTTATTTGGTCAAGTAGTCTAATCACCCCCCCCCCTCTAGACATACTTTAGATCCTACAATTGGTATCAGAGCTTTGGTCTCCATTTGCCTTGATTTCCATAGCTTTTGGTGATCATACCCTTGGTTTCACAACCTAGGAGAGTATGGCGTCTAGCGAGGGAAATTACCACCGTAGAGGTCCTTACTTTGAGGGTACAAATTTTGCTAGTTGGAAGCATAAGATGAAAATGCATATTCTTGGACATGACCCCGCCGTTTGGGCTATTGTGTGTTGGCTTGCAAGGTTAATTCTCCGATAGGAGAGAACCGAACCATGAAGCTACCACGGAGGAGTGGAAGATGTTGCAATACAACGCTCAAGCTTGTGATATCCTCTTCAATGGATTGTGCCCCGAAGAATTCAACAAAATCAGCCGCCTTGAGAATGCAAAGGAAATTTGGGATACTTTGATTGATATGCATGAAGGTACCGACTCCATCAAGGAATCCAAATTGGATGTGCTTCAAAGTCAACTTGACAAGTTCAAAATGAAGGATGGTGAAGGTATCGCTGAAATGTACTCTAGGCTTGCTCTCATTACAAATCAGATTGTCGGCTTAGGAAGTGAAGAGATGACCGACAAATTCATCATCAAGAAGATCCTAAGAGCCTTGGATGGAAAATATGATACCGTGTGCACATTGATCCAAATGATGCCCAATTACAAAGATCTCAAGCCAACAGAAGTCATTGGAAGAATTGTTGCTCATGAGATGTCACTCAAGGATAAGGAAGAGCTTCACAACAAGTCAAGTGGTGCTTACAAAGCCTCATGTGATGCTCCTACATCATCAAGTGAGAAACAAACCTTCAATGAGTAACTGAGCCTAATGGTGAAAACTTCAACAAATTCTACAAGAGTAGAAGCAAGGAAAGAAGTTCCAAGTCAAGGTCCTACAATGACAAAAGATCTTCGAGTCGTGAATGTAGCACTGTGGAAGACCCGGACACTACTCCAATGAGTGTATGGCTCCTTACAAAAGGAGAGAAGATTCACCTAAAAGAAGAAGTAGAAGAGAAGAATCACCACCAAGAGAGAGAGGAGGAGTAGAGATGATTGTTATGAACAAAGAACCTCCCGGAGAAGCAAGGATTCAGAAAGGAAGGACAAATCATCAAAGAGCTACACAAAGCAAAGACATCAAGCTCATGTTGGTGAATGGGTATCCGGCTCCGACTCTGATCATCACTCTGAGAGAAGCTATCACCCCGACTCCGAATATACTCAAGATGAAGGTGTTGCCAGTCTAGCACTTGTGACCAACTCCTACGACATATTTGACTCACCAAATGAAGGAATTGGAAGATGCTTCATGGCTAAAGGCCCAAAGGTATCACACCCCGAGTATGTTTATTTCAATAGTGATGAAGATGACTTGTTAGGTGATGATGATTTACTTGTTGACAACTCTAGTGATGAATATTATGACGAAACGTCAATTAGTCATGCTAATCAAGATAAAACGAATGACAATGATAAGGAGAAGGCATCTAACTAAAGAACTAAACACTCTTAAGTTAGCTCATGAAACTACCTTGGAAGATCATTGAGAACTTTTAAAGACTCACGAGAAGTTACGCTTTGAAAAGCTCAACCTTGAGCAAGGGCATGAGTTTTTAAAGGCAATCAATGATGATCTTCGCAAGAAAAGTTCTTCTTACATTGACAAGAGTTTACTCTTATCTACTTACATGCCACAAGTAAAATCTAGCAACAAGAGTAAGAAAGATTCTTCTTCTAGTAGTAACAATAATCATGCTAAATCCAATGTTGTTGCTTCTAGCAGTTCTCTTGATTCCACTAATGATTCTCTTAGCCAAGTTACACTTGAGCAAGAAAATAGCTTATTTAAGGGAATTATAGAGAAAGATGTCTACAAGAGCCTTGCCGGAAGTAAGCAATTTGAGGAAGTTGTACGCAAGCAAGGAAGGCACCGGAAGAATCAAGGTGTTGGTTTTGAATGAAAGTTCAATGCCAATGGAGTTGAGTGGGAAGAAGATCAATACCCCAAGACGAAGTTTGTTCCCCAACAAGAGAAGTATGATCATACTTCTTTCCAAGGGACACAAGCTCAAGATGATCTTCCACCACAAGACGACAAGCAAAAAGGCAAGGACAAGCTTGAAGAGGAGATTGATGCATTTGAAGAAGCTCCCAAGGCCTTGGTCAAGTGGATTCCCAAGACTACATCAAGTTATACTTCATCAAGTTCCACTACAGCCCCAAGGATTCCCATTAAGATGATGTGGATCCCAAAGAAGAAGGACTAGAGAGTTCTTGAGGGTGAGCCCGCCAATATACTTCACTCATATCATTTTGGCAAGGACAAGTGCAATCTACTTCCACATCTAGCACTAGTTCAACGAGTCACAAACCCTCTTGTTGGTAAGACAAGGGACAAGGTAACCTAATGCTTTCATGGACATCATCTTGTGTGTGCATCACTCTATATCTATGGATATCCTTGTTTGTTCCTTGTTGGACTAACCCGTGTAGGTACTGAAAGTGCAAATCACTCCAATGGATTGCTCCAAATGATCTACAACAACATTGAGCATCCACATCTTCAACACCTACATGAAGTCATCATCGACAAAACCCAAGGTTAGTTCATCCCTCTTAAGGGGGGATCTCACATCTAGGGCGGAGCTTTACTCTAAAGAATTGAGCTAAAGCAACTCTAATGGTGTGAACACAATAATGCTTTATGTAAAAGTGGTAACCCCACTTGTGCTTAAACGATGAGTATGACCTATGATCAAATGTTCTCATTTGACTCCTAAGTCAATATACTCATATATAGATGACCTAGTCATCGCAAATTGGATGATAGATGCTAGAATTGGTTGTGCATGCTTTGTCACATATTTCATTTGCCATTTTCTTGTGTGAGCATGTCGTTAGCATATTTTACTCATTCGAGGACATCCACTTGTTGTTTTGCTTGTTTGGTTTCTTTTTCTCCAAGTGGATGGACAAGAATGCCTAAGAACCTTCTCTAGCTATCTATGCTTTCTTGTCTCAAACTCTATTCATGCTACATCACAAAGTTTGATCAAGTCAGATTCGAACCACTCTGTGTGAGGAGCACTCGAAGTCCCCGATTCGTCATAGACTTAAAATTCCAAAACCTCTTTGTGCATTTCGGTCTGACCGAGGCATCCATTTCAGTCAAACCGAGTTCACTAAGTTAATCTAAGTTTTCATCTCGGTGCAACCGATTTGAACACTTTGGTCACACCGAGTTGCAGCAACCGCTTGCGAGTCTGCAATCTCGGTGCCACCAAGTTGTTCCACTCGGTCACACCGACAGGGTCGGGATATAAATACCAACGAGTGAGATTTTGGAAATTACTTCAAATCCCCTCAGCCCGCGCGTATCCTGTTCTGCCTCCTCGGGTCTCCGGATTGTCTTCTCACCGCCAGCGACCTCCCGCCGTTAGATTCTGCCGCTGTCGACAGATTCTGCTCCGCCGTCACCGCCGTAGCGAACACCCGCCGTTCTAGGGTATGTGTTCGACCCCTTGTGCTGTCTTTTTAACTCCGATTCCTAGCACAAGGACAATGCCAAGATTCTTGCCACGAATGAGATTAATCTATCCAGCTAAATCTTCCTTAGGTCTAGTTTGATTCGAAAGTTTTAGGGTTATCTCTCCGCAGAACTCATCTTGGACCGATCGAAACGTAGAAATTGGTCTCACCGATTCGGCTTAGGCCATTGCACATGCGCTTTTTGGTCTGACCGAAATTTGCAAATCGGTGTGACCGAGTTTATGATTCTATGAAACCCTAGCAATCTCGGTGCCACCAAACTGTGATTCGGTCTGACTGAGTTCACTAGTTTAGGTTCCAAGAATTGCTTCGGTATCACTGAGTTTGCCAATTCGATAGCTCCGAGATCATTTCTGTAGAGAACTAAAACTAAGTTTTTGACTCAATTTGTTTTGCAAAACCTCTGTACTTTGTGATGCTCACCTACTCTACCTCATCTACAACCTATTCACAGGGTCTGCTGATAGTTTGCCTGCAAGATGTCTGACCAAAGTGACAGCTAGAACAGATCTGAACAGCAAGAGCAGTTGAGTGAGGGCACTAGTCCCTCCAGTAGCTATGATGAGCGCAGCAGGAGCACACCTAGTAACTTGCCCAAGGCAGCTACTAGAGCAAGAAAGAAGAGAACTTTAGATTCAGAAGATGAAGATTATGTTGCAGCTGAGGATGAGGCCACTTCAAAGAAGAAGGTGGTGAAGGAGTTTGGTACTGTTGCATCCACTAAGCCCGGCATGAACAGAAAGGCACCAGCAAGGAGAGTGCCTACATCCAAGCCAAGGAAAGTTGCCACGGGAGAAACAATGAAGATCACTTCCCAGGTGTCTATCATACCTTCAAGGCTTGTGAAGTGGACAAGTTTGTTGGCCAGAAGCTCACTAAGTGGAATGATGAGCTGATCATGCAATTTTACTCCACTGCTCACTTCTATCCTGATGGCAGAATTGTATGGATGTCAGAAGGTACTAGGTACCAGTCCACTGTTGATGAATGGGCCGATTGATAAATACCCCAAAAGCTCATGAGGATGACTTGGATGTCTATGCCAAGAAGAAGAAAGACCATAACTCAATGGCAAGTATGTACAAGGAAATTCCTGATGCAGACCTGGAAACTCACAAGTTTGGCTCAGTGAAGCACTTATTGTCAGGCCTGCCTACAATCAATACCATCCTGAGGTATACCCTTTTGCCCAAGTCTGGAGAGCACAGAATAATAAGAGGACATTCCATCAACTTGATGCACATATTTGATGTTCCTCAGAAGTTCAATGTGATGAGTCTGATTGTGGAAACAATCAAGAGGACAGTTGCATATCAGAAGAGGTCTTGTGGGTATGCTCCACAAATTCAGGTGCTCATCAACTCCAAGATGGGCACAGGCACTTATTTGTTGGACTAGGAGCATTTACATCCCAAGCCAGATTTTGAGGACAACACTGTTGTTATGGATGAGAAAGATCCTTCCTCGGTGCAAGCACATGAGCAGAGAGAGAAGGCAAGGGCAGAGAAAGCTGCAAAGATGCCAAGTGCTGAAGAGGCATCTCAGGTGTTCTTAAAGAGTAAGTAAGATAAACTTGAATATCTGATCCAATCGACCTTGAGGACTGAGAAGGGCTTGGCCACCCTGACTCAAAATCAGGAGAGTTTGGAGAGGATCATTGAACAGAAATTCTATGATCTTGATGTCAAAGTAACTGAGATTCAGTCCGTATTTGAGCAACTCCACGAGGATGTAGAGGAGAAGAAAGGCAAGTCTACTACAGATGCTTTCACAAGAGTGCCAAGAGGTCATAGGTCTGCTGAAGTGCCTGTTCCTGATACTAGAGCCACTACTTCTGCACCAGCAGCCACAACTTCGGTGCCACCTCCAGCAGCCACTCCACCAGCTCCAGCTACTTCAACTGAAGCCTTTGTCCTTGGAGTCATCTCTACACCACCTCATGAAGACCAAGCCTGAGAGATGCATAGCACTATGCATATTTTTAAATTTTTGGTAACTTGTTGCCAAAGGGGGAGAAATATGTATAGATCATAGTCTTCGAGAGAGAGTGTGTGTTTTGTCTCTCTTTGCACTTTATTTGCTTGATACTTTATTGTGTGTTTGCTTGATACACTATGTCTTTTTGTGAGATACTATGTCATTTATGATCTTCACTTTGCTTGGTGATGAGTGCATGTTTTCAATTGTTATCATTTTGAGCACTCCACCAAAATGTATGTGACATAGAAGAGTGACCCATGATCCTAACACATTGTGCATTCACAGTCCAAAGCAAATTTTAAATAATGCACAAATTTAGGGAGAGCTCTTTCTTATCACATACTTCTCAAAGCGACGATGTATTTCAATCTTATCATCATTTGTCAAAGCTTTGATCTATATGTTGTCATCAATTACCAAAAAGGGGGAGATTGAAAGTGCAACTATCCCTGGGTGGTTTTGGTAATGATTAACAACATATACCTCATTGAACTAATGCCATTTCAAGATAAATATTTCAGGAAAGTTCAATGTTTGGCATGGCATGTATTAGGATTGTGGACCCCTCAAAATGCTAAGGACAACAGATTGGCTCAAGCTCTAAAGTCCAAGACTCTACATTTTCTATTTTAGTGATCCAAGATCACATTGAATCTATAGGAAAGCCAATACAATTAAAAGGGGATGAGGTGTTCCTTAATGGCTTGCTTGCTCCAAATTCTTAGTGATATGCTCCAAAGCCCTCAACCACTTTCTCGTATCCACATATGTCCCAAACCAAAAGTCAAACTCGGCCCCACCGATTTGATCCATCCGGCGCCACCGAGATCATTTGACATAGCAACTGCCAGAAAACCCTAGTCACTTTGATCTCACCGACAGGGATCTTGGTCTCACCGAGATGGGATTGCAAACTCTCTGTTTCCTTGCGCAACGTTTCTGTCTAACGGAGATGAGCGATCGGTCCCACCGAGTCTGCAATGCAAACTCTCTGTTTCCTTTTCGTAACGCGTCGGTCCCACCGAGACGAGCGAATCGGTCCCACCAAGTTTGCTTGACCAACTCTCTGGTTAGCTTATTAGCAAAGTCGGTCCAACTGAGTTTGTGTAATCGGTCAAATCAAGATTACGTTATGCCCTAACCCTAATGATATCGGTCCCACCGAGTTGACATGTCGGTCCCACCGAAACTGCCTAACGATCTTATGTACTGAATCGATCCGACCAAGTTTTCTGATTCGGTCCCACCGAGTTTGGTATATTGTATGTAACGATTAGATTTTGTGTGGAGGCTATATATACCCCTCCACCCTCTCCTCATTCGTGAGGAAAGCCATCAAAACGTGCCTACACTTTCACTACTCATTTTCTCAGAGAGAGCCACCTACTCATGTGTTGAGACCAAGATATTCCAATCGAACCATATGAATCTTGATCTCTACCTTCCCCAAGTTGCTTTCCACTCAAATCATCTTTCCACCAAATCAAATCCTATGAGAGTAAGTTGAGTGTTGGGGAGACTATCGTTTGATGCACAAGAGCAAGGAGTTCATCATCAACACACCAGCTATTACCTTTTGGAGAGTGGTATCTCCTAGATTGGTTGTGTTGAGACCAAGATATTCCAATCCAACCATATGAATCTTGATCTCTAGCCTTCCCCAAGTTGCTTTCCACTCAAATCATCTTTCCACCAAATCAAATCCTATGAGAGTAAGTTGAGTGTTGGGGAGACTATCATTTGATGCACAAGAGCAAGGAGTTCATCATCAACACACCATCTATTACCTTTTGGAGAGTGGTATCTCCTAGATTGGTTAGGTGTCACTTGGGAGCCTCCGACAAGATTGTGGAGTTGAACCAAGGAGTTTGTAAGGGCAAGCAGATCGCCTACTTCATGAAGATCTACCCTAGTGAGGCAAGTCCTTCGTGGGCGATGGCCATGGTGGGATAGACAAGGTTGCTTCTTCATGGACCCTTCGTGGGTGGAGCCCTCCGTAGACTCGCGCAGTCGTTACCCTTCATGGGTTGAAGTTTCCATCAACGTGGATGTACGATAGCAGCACCTATCGGAACCACGCCAAAAACATCCGTGTCTCCAATTGCGTTTGCACACTCCAA
This sequence comes from Aegilops speltoides, assembly GCA_021437245.1. Classification (NCBI taxonomy): domain Eukaryota; kingdom Viridiplantae; phylum Streptophyta; class Magnoliopsida; order Poales; family Poaceae; genus Aegilops; species Aegilops speltoides. The sequence goes on along the minus strand of JAHHZJ010000164.1, from coordinate 112,455 downwards.
TCCCTTCCCTTTACGTTCTTGCAAGTTGCATGCTTTACTTTCCGCTGCTCATATACTCTTTGCATGCTTGCATGAATTGTGTTAAGATTGCTTGACTTGTGCTAAGTTGATAAAATCTGCCAAGGATTAAAATTGGGAAAAGGTTAAGTTTTTATTTGGTCAAGTAGTCTAATCACCCTCCCCCCTCTAGACATACTTTCGATCCTACAGAGGCTAACCAGCCCACAAGGGGCTGGGGCGCCCCCACAAGGGAGGAGGCCGAATTGGACTAGGGAAAGGGGGAACCACCCCCTGATACGTCTCCAACGTATCTACTTTTCCAAACACTTTTGCCCTTGTTTTGGACTCTAACTTGCATGATTTGAATGAAACTAACCCGGACTGACGATGTTTTCAGCAGAACTGCCATGATGTTGTTTTATGTGTAGAAAAGAAAAGTTCTCGGAATGTCCTGGAAATCCACGGAGGCACTTTTTGGAATTAATAAGCATTTTTGGCGAAAGAATCAATACCAGGGGGCCCATAGGCTGTCCACGAGACAGGGGTGCCCCCCTAGGGCACGACCTCCTATCTCGTGGGCCCCCTGGACCTCCACCGAGCTCAACTCCAACTCCATATATTCATGTATCAGGAGAAAAAAATCAGAGAGAAAGTTTCATCGCGTTTTAGGACATGGAGCCGCCGCCAAGCCCTAATCTCTCTCGGGAGGGATGATCTGGAGTCCGTTCGGGGCTCCGGAGAGGGGATTCGTCGCCGTCGTCATCATCAACCATCCTCCATCACCAATTTCATGATGCTCACCGCCGTGCGTGAGTAATTCCATCGTAGGCTTGCTAGACGGTGATGGGTTGGATGAGATTTACCATGTAATCAAGTTAGTTTTCTTAGGGTTTCATCCCTAGTATCCACTATGTTCTGAGATTGATGTTGCTATGACTTTGCTATGCTAAATGCTTGTCACTAGGGCCCGAGTGCCATGATTTCAGATCTGAACCTATTATGTTTTCATGAATATATGTGTGTTCTTGATCCTATCTTGCAAGTCTATAGTCACCTATTATGTGTTATGATCCGACAACCCCGAAGTGACAATAAACGGGATACTTCTCGGTGATGACCGTAGTTTGAGGAGTTCATGTATTCACTATGTGCTAATGCTTTGTTCCGGTTCTCTATTAAAAGGAGGCCTTAATATCCCTTAGTTTCCGCTAGGACCCCGCTGCCATGGGAGGGTAGGATAAAAGATGTCATGCAAGTTCTTTTCCATAAGCACGTATGACTATTCACGGAACACATGCCTACATTACATTGATGAACTGGAGCTAGTTCTGTGTCACCCTATATTATAGCTATTACATGAGGAATCACATCTAGCATAATTATCCATCACTGATTCATTGCCTACGAGCTTTTCATATATTGTTCTTCGCTTATTTACTTTTCCGTTGCTACTGTTACAACTACTACAAAAACCCAAAAACATTTATCTTTACTTTTGCCACTGTTACCTTTATTATCATACCACTTTTGCTACTAAATACTTTGCTGCAGATACTAAGTTATCTAGGTGTGGTTGAATTGACAACTCAACTGCTAATACTCAAGAATATTCTTTGGCTCCCCTTGTGTCGAATCAATAAATTTGGGTTGTATACTTTACCCTCGAAAGCTGTTGCGATCCCCTACACTTGTGGGTTATCAAGACTAATTTCTGGCGCCGTTGCCGGGGAGCATAGCTCTATTATCTGAGTCACTTGGGATTTATATCTGTTGATCACTATGAAGAACTTGAAAGACGACTGAACTACTATTTTGCCCTCAACTACGAGGGGAGGTAAGGAACTGCCATCTAGCCTTGCACTAGATTCTCCTTCTGTTATTAGTAAACTTGCGACACCTAAACCTGCTACTGCTATGAATTCTGATATGTCGCATGTTATTGATGATGCCACTTCTGCTATGCATGATGAAACTACTTCTGTGCTTGATACTACTTTGCCATTAGGTGAATTTCTTGATGAACAACTTGCTAGAGTTAGGGGGGATGATATTACTAAAGAACCTATTATTGATGATAGTGATGATGAAGGTTCTCCCAATGATTATGTATTACCTGTTGTTCCTTAGGGTTATTGTCGGTGTCAAAACCGGCGGATCTCGGGTAGGGGGTCTCGAACTTTGCATCTAGGCGGATGGTAACAGGAGACAAGGGACACGATGTTTTTACCCAGGTTCGGGCCCTCTCGATGGAGGTAAAACCCTACTCCTGCTTGATTAATATTGATGATATGGGTAGTACAAGAGTAGATCTACCACGAGATTAGAGAGGCTAAACCCTAGAAGCTAGCCTATGGTATGATTGTTGTTCGTCCTACGGACTAAAACCCTCCGATTTATATAGGCATCGAAGAGGGTTAGGGTTACACAGAGTCGGTTACAATGGTAGGAGATCTACATATCCGTATCGCCAAGCTTGCCTTCCACACCAAGGAAAGTCCCATCCGGACACGGGACGAAGTCTTCAATCTTGTATCTTCATAGTCCAGGAGTCCGGCCAAAGGTGATAGTTTGGCTATCCGGACACCCCCTAATCCAGGACTACCTTAGTAGCCCCTAAACCAGGCTTCAATGACGACGAGTCCGGCGCGCATATTGTCTTCGGCATTGCAAGGCGGGTTCCTCCTCCGAATACTTCATAGAAGATTTTGAACACAAGGATAGTGTCCGGCTCTGCAAAATAAGTTCCACATACCACCATAGAGAGAATAACATTTACACAAATTCAATCTGCTGACGTATTCCATGGCGTGACACCACACCACGGCCAAGCTTTTATTCGAATCGTTTTTACTGTCCCTCCTCAGCACGTTTAGCGAGGCGGTTTCCTTGCCACGTCTTGTCAAAGCAGAGATTGTGTCCCCTTATTCCGGGATTCTCATCAATACGGGCGTGGGTAACCCAACCACGCCATTGATTACGGCACTTGGGACATAAGCGAGTTTTACCAGGCTGGTGGGGACGCATAGCTTCGTCCGTCCATATAAGGGGATAAGGATCCACCTTTTTACTTACACCTTCTTCTTCCTTTGCTTATCCATTTCCGCGCACTTGAGCTCCAGCACCCAAGTTCACACATCTCGCCTCAACCTTCCCCAGCCATGTCCGGAGCGGGAGGCAAGTGGATGGCCTCCTCCATCACGGAGGGGCACATCAAGAGGCTGTGGAAGGCCGTATACTTGTCCAGCGACATCGCGCATCGGCTCCTCGACAAGGGGCAGCTCATCCCCACCCCCGGGCCCCATGAGAGGGTGGTGTTCCTCACCCACTTCCTCCGCGGACTAGGTTTTCCACTTCACCCATTTGTCCGGGGGCTCATGTTCTACTACGGCCTGGATTTCCACGATCTGGCCCCGAATTTTGTCCTCAACATCTCAGCATTCATCGTCCTGTGCGAGGCCTTCCTCTGCATCCAGGCCCACTTCAGCTTATGGCTAAAGACCTTCAATGTCAAGCCGAAGGTAATGGGCGGTCACCAAGAGGAGTGCGGAGGAGCCATGGTAGGCAAGATGCCCAACGTCTTATGGCTCGAGGGCTCCTTCGTGGAGACCATAAAGGGGTGGCAATCGGGGTGGTTCTACATCACCGAGCCGTGTGACCGTAAATGGGTGGCGGCCCCCGAATTTCGATCTGGCTTCACTACACGGCTCACCTCTTGGAAAGAGATGGGCCTGACATGGGGTAATTTGGAAGAGCTGACCAGACTCCAATCCTGTGTCAAAACCTTGGTGAACAAGAAGCTCAAGCTCGTCAACGTAGTCCAGGTCATGCTCATCCGCCGGATCCTCCCGTGCCAACAACGGGCCTTCACCTTGTGGGAGTTTGATCTGGCACAGCACAAAACCTTGAGCAGGCTCTTCGACACTACGTACGAAGATGCCTAGAAGGTGTTGTTCAAGGGCGCCGAGGCTCACGCATCCGCTACCGAAGATCGCGGATTCAGCTCGCAGCGTCAAGCCGGCGAGGTAAGCTATTTTACCCTTTACAGGGCACTTGTTTTCCATAGTTTGACTCTATGCGGGATCTAAACTCCCCTACCATTGACAGGCCTGGCAAAAGACGTCCGGGCAGGTTGGCTGTCCGGCTCCCTTGCCAGAAGACCCAGCAGACGCCCGATTGACGGGGCTGCTGGTTCTGGCACCTCACGAGGTGCCGGAGAAGAAAGCCAAGAAGAAGGCCACGGGAACCCGAAAGAGTTCCCGGCGCCAGGTGTTATCAGACTCATTGTCCGATGACTCTGAGGCGGACTCCTCCCGCGAAGACGAGGAGGAGGAAAAAGAGGCCTCTTCCCCAGCGGGGGAAGAGAAGAAAAGGAAGGCTGCCCCAACTGGGGAGGCCGGAGGGTCCAAGAAGGGAAGGACCCTTCCTCTGGACTACTTCACCAATGCCGACGACGGTGAAGAGGAGTGGCCACTGAGGGCTAAGCCCCTGGCGAAATCGTAAGTGTCCGGATACCAGAATAACTCATGGCGTTTCGTTTGTTGCATAGAATCTTCTAATGCCGAATATAACCCTGCAGCCCGCCCAAGGACGGGCTCGACACTTCAACGAGCGGCTCCCTGGCTTCGTCGGACGTGAATAGCACTTCACTTCCGGTCGTCTCCTCTCCACGCACTGCGGATGACGCCGAGGTGGGGTCCGAAAAGGGGCCTAGCCAGGAGGAGGGGGTCCCAGAGGCGCCACAAGGCAACCTCCCGGACTCTGGGCACAAGGGGGCTCAAACCCTGAAGGGCTCTGAGTCCGACCCTGGGTCGGACTCCGACCGAACCTTCTGGTTCCGAGTCCGGCAGCGGCCCTTCAGAAGAAGGAGAGATCTGCGACACCGGTGACCTCCGGCCCAACCAGAGGCACCAGATAATTTGCCGGAGGCGCTTAACGGCGCCTCCATCGACGAGGAGCACCGCCTTTGTTATGAGTGTGGTGATCCGAGAAAGTTCATCCGCCAAGAGCAGCCGATCAAGCTCGTGCCAGCCTTCTAACGAGCTTTGAGGTATGTATTTAAGATATGTAAAAATATTACCGCATAGACAGTAGCCCCTGATGCTCAATTTGGTGTTCGGAAAGAAAAGCCGAATTGAGGATCTAAAAAGATGTACGCAGGAGTCTAACATAAGTATGTCAATATGGGGAATGCAGGCTGCGCTGCTGACCTCTGCTGCACTGACTGCTAAGGTCAATGCATTGAAGCAGAGCCTCGAGCGGTCCGAGAACGAGCTCGGCCTTGCCAAAAAGCAACTCGAGGACAAGGAAGGTAAGTAATACCTTATGGAAGTACATTAAAGATGTGGTTGCAAAAAATGACAGGAATAACATAAGAATTGCAGGGGCCACGAACGAGGTGGCGACCCTAAAGGAGGCGGTGTCCAAGGCCGAAAGAAATGTAACTGCAGAGTGCACCGAGCGAGAGAAGCAGGAGGCGCGGGTGGCGGAGGTGCGGCAAGAGCTCCAGGCTCTCATGGAAAAACACGAGAGTTTGGAGCGTGACTCAAAGACTCGAGAGTCCGAGCTTGCCTCGGCTCCTGAGAGCGCCAAAGCCGCTAAGGCCGAAGCCCAGAAAGCCCTCCAGGAAATTGAGGCAATGCAGAAGATAGCGGCGGGTAAGGCATTCTTCATGCAAAGCAAGCACGTGAAAGTGAATTACTTGTTACTTACCCGAATCCGGAGCTCTCCAGGAGAATTCGCAGATTTGCCCTGCAGTGTGTCCGATGCTGCTGCATTCTACCGGGCCGAGGAGGGGAGCTCGACAAATAAGGTGTTCTGCTCTCAAGATCTTGAGGCGGACACCGGTGCCTGAGCAACCAGTGAAGCAATGGTCGAGCTCCATAAGGTGGCCGAACAGGCCATGAGGGGCCTCATAGTTCGGTTGTGGCCTAAGGAAGCCATGCCTGGGAGCTACTTCGGGCTGGTGAGGCGGCTGGTGGACGCCTGTCCATGGATTGAAGTCGTCAAGCGCTCCATCTGTATCGAAGGTGCCCATAGGGCCCTTGCCCATGCTAAAGTGCACTGGGGCAAGATGGACGCTGAGAAGCTTGTGACTGACGCTCCACCGCCGGACAGGGAGTATCGCAAGCCCGAGATGTATTATGCGGGCGTCCTGAAGGGTGCCCACCTTATAGCGGGTGAATGCTCCAAAGATGTAATTTTTGAGTAAACTCGCATTTGTTATCCTGTGCACTTGAAAACTTGTTCATATGCGCTAAGCAACGCCAGAATTTAAAATATTACCTTCATGCGGCCATTTATTAAATTTGAGAGATGGCGAGTCGTAAACCGCCCCCCCATGCCATGAAAGTGGGGTGTTCGGATAAACTTGAGCGCTTTTTTCCCATTCTTGGGTCCTTCGAGGAGGCGCTCAATGCAACGAACGAGGCAACCGGACTATAATGCTTGAACACTCTCACTTAGCCATAGAATTCTATAATTTTAAATTTCGGCGAAGCCCCTAGTATTCGGAAGAATGAGTTCCGGACGCTATCCACGCCTGGGCCGGACAAAGCTGACTCCTCGCTCTAAGCGGCATAAGTCTATAGGGACTCGAAAACCTCTCGAACAGCGACCGGCTCTCGCCCTATCATGACGGTCAGTTTTAGCTTTCTCCACTAAGGTGCTTAACCCAGCTCAACCGGGCACAATCGCGGTGGTTCTCCCAAATACTACCTTAGCCGATATAACGGAACGTAAGGTACCAAAACATGGGAGCCGGCAAACCCAACTATTGACCCAAGACATGTTTCGAGCCGATGCATATAATGCTATAAGTTCGGGTGCCGACTTGTGAAAGTGTTCGACTTATCACACCACATTTTGGGGTACTTAAGCCCTGGTCTATTTGGCCGCACCAAAGCGCATTTGGATGCAACATGTCATAAGTGAACATATATAGATAAGAAAAAGGAATGCAATAGTAGGCAAAAGTTGTGCATTGTTTATTAAAAAAGCTGCGTAAAAGCAGAATGATACAAATAGTGCGATAAGCAAGGGATGGGACTATTTGACATGTCCCCTCGAGAGCGAAGCTGCGGGATGATATGTAAAACAAGTATCTTCGCTCGTTATAGAGACCACCTAGACACTCGACGAGCTTTCGCTTCCACTGGCTGTTGCATCGTGTGTTCGCGGTTCTCTTGCGGACAGGGCTTCTTGATAAAGGAGTCCTGAAAGTAAGAAAAAGAATTACACAATCGGGGCCCCAGTGCGGTTGAGCCGCGTGCGGGCTGCCGTGGTCGTGCCCTCCCCTATGCCCATGGTATTTCCAGGCGTAATTATGTACGCGTAGTACTGGTTTCGCAATTTCGCGAGGGATGGGGTTGGGGCCGCATTGCTATGCATGCTTGGGACGTGCCAGGCGGTCTTGTTGTAGGTTACTCCGGGCGCGCTTGACGGTGTCCGGACGTTTAATAGCCGGACTCAAGAATTGCCTTGAGAGGCTGCTTTGTACTTCCGCCGCGAGAGCCGCCGTATGCTCCTCCGTTCGGAGAGAGCGTTCAGTGTTTCTGTTGACCGTAATAACTCCTCGAGGGCCTGGCATCTTGAGGTTGAGGTATGCGTAGTGCGGCACCGCATTGAACTTTGCAAATGCGGTTTGTCCGAGCAGTGCGTGATAGCCTCTGCGGAACGGGACTATGTCGAAGATTAACTCCTCGCTTTGGAAGTTATACGGGGATCCGAAGACCAGTTCAAGTGTAACTGAGCCTGTACAGTTGGCCTCTACACCTGGTATGACGCCTTTAAAGGTCGTCTTTGTGGGTTTAATCCTTGAGGGGTCTATGCCCATTTTGTGCATTGTATCCTGATAAAACAGGTTCAGGCTGCTGCCGCCGTCCATCAGGACTCTAGTGAGGTGAAATCCGTCAACGATTGGGTCTAGGACCAATGCAGCGAATCCACCATGGCGGATGCTGGTGGGGTGGTCCCTTCGATCAAAAGTGATCGGGCAGAAGGGCCACGGATTGAACTTTGGGGCGACTGGCTCCATCGCATATACGTCCCTTAGTGCATGCTTCCGCTCCCTTTTGGGTATGTGGGTTGCGTATATCATGTTCACCGTCCGCACTTGTAGGAGGAAGCCCTTCTGTCCTCTATTGTTCGGCGGCCGGGGCTCCTCCTCGTCGTCGCTATGCAGCACCTTGTGATTGTTTTCGGCATTTAACTTGCCTGCCTGCTTGAACACCCAACAATCCCTGTTGGTCTGGTTGGCTGGTTTTTCGGGGGTGCCGTGTATCTGGCACGAGCGGTCGAGTATTAGGTCCAGATTGGACGGGCCCATAGTATTTCTTTTGAATGGCTTTTTCCGCTGACCGGGTTTAGAGCCTTTGAATCCGGCATTGACTGCCTTATCCTCAGTATTATTGCCATTAATGCGGCGCTTGTTCTTGTTGTGACACGACCTGCCGTTGCTGCCCTTGGTATCCAAATTACCAGGGCTCTTGGTCATGTTGTTACTACGAGCTAGCCAGCTGTCCTCTCTCGCGCAAAAGCGGGTCATGAGTGTTGTGAGGGCTGCCATGGATTTCTGCTTTTCCTGTCCTAGGTGCCGGGCAAGCCACTCATCGCGGATGTTATGTTTGAAGGCTGCAAGGGCCTCTGCATCCGGACAGTCGACGATTTGATTTTTCTTGGTTAGGAACCGTGTCCAGAATTGTCTGGCTGATTCCTCTCGCTGCTGAATTATGTGGCTTAGGTCATCGGCGTCTGGTGGTCGCACATATGTGCCCTGGAAGTTGTCGAGGAATGTGGCTTCCAGGTCTTCCCAACAACCAATTGACTCCGCTGGCAAGCTGTTAAGCCAATGCCAAGCTGGTCCTTTAAGCTTGAGTGGGAGGTATTTGATGGCGTGTAGATCATCACCGCGGGCCATGTGGATATGAAGGAGGTAGTCCTTGATCCATAACGCGAGATCTGTTGTGCCATCGTATGATTCGATGTTTACGGGTTTGAAACCCTCGGGGATTTGATGATCCATCACTTCGTCTGTGAGGCATAGTGGGTGTGCGGTGCCTCTTTATTGGGCTATATCGCGACGAAGCTCAAATGAGCTTTGTCTGCTATGTTTGGCCCGGCCGGAATTGCCATATCCGGTGTGATGGTTATCATCACGTATAGTGGGGCGCCCACGCGATCCGTAGATCGATCTTGTTTGCCTTGCCTTGTCCTCTAGTATATCTCGCAGGTCTGGCGCATTTTCCCGTGCCTTGGTATTTTTTGAGCGGCGCCGGGGTGCGGCTTGAGTGTAGGGCGAGAGGCCTCTCATCATGCGCCACGAGGGGACGGTCGGCCGTATCATCTTGCTGGTGATGTAGGTTTGGGTGCTTCCTCCTCTAATCGGGGTAGCAGCCTGCGTTTTAGGTAGCTCTTGGAGGGCGTTTGAGTTCATCTTGTTCGCCGCAAGGACTTGATCCATCTGTCGGCTAGCAAGTCTTGGTCACTCTAAGCTGTTGCTGCTTTTCTTGAGGCTGCTTGCCATGGCCATAAGCCTGCGTTTGAAACGCTCTTGTTCGATGGGATCCTCGGCACGACAAATTAAATCCGTCGCCGAGGCTTGCCTCGTCTTCGAGGGAGGCATGTAATTATCGTCCTCTACCTCTCTGTCTGCCGCTCTCTCATGAGGGCTGGCTTCTTCATCCTCCTGCGCAGAATCCTGCTGGATGGGGTTGTCTTCGGCACTGTCTGGGGTGTTATTGTCTCCAGTGCCAGAATCGCCCTTTTTACTATGGCGGGATTTAGAGCGGCGCCGCTGACGCCGGTGCTTAGGTTGTTTGTTGGAGGGGTCATCCTCCGTTGTTCCATCGCCATTCCCATCTTTTGGGATGCCCAGCATGTAAATATCGTATGACGAGGTGGCCTTCCAGTGCCCTGTAGGCGCTGGTTCTTGGTCGTCTCCTGCATCGTCGTCCATACCGTCGATGTCTTCGGAGTCGAAGTCGAGCATGTCGGTTAAATCATCAACAATGGCTATGAAGTGGGTGGTGGGTGGGCTTTGAATTTCTTCGTCGTCCGCATCCCAACCTTCCTGACCATAGTCCGGCCAGGGCTCTCCTGATAAAGAGAGAGACTTTAGTGAACTCAGGATGTCGCCGAAGGGCGAGTGCTGAAAGATTTCCGCGGCGGTGAATTCCATGACCGGCGCCCGATCGAATTCGATTGGTAGCGGTGTGGACGGTTCGGAGTCCGGAGAGGAGTCCGGCACCTTGGAGTTACGAGCCTTGCAAAGGACAAGGATGGTGTTCGGCTCAATCGCCGTAGAGATTGCAGCCCCCGAGGCGGTGTCCAGCCACCCGTCCTCGATCGGTGCAGTCGGCTCTGAGCTAAGGGTCGGAGCGGACACTGGTGCGGCCTCTAGGGCACTGTTCGGCGGCAGAGCTAGATCATGCCCCTCGTGATAGTGCGGCGCGCTTGGCTGTGGCTCGAACCCGTCGAAGGTCAAGTCTCCGCGGACGTCAACCGTGTAGTTCAAACTTCCAAATCTAACCTGATGGACAGGGGTGTAGCTTTCAATCTGCTCCAGATGGCCAAGCGAATTGGAACGCAGTGCAAAGCTGCCAAATACGAAGATCTGTCCGGGGAGAAAAGTCTCACCCTGGACCGCATCGTTGTTGATGATTGGAGGAGCCATCGGGCCTAAAGATGACGACACAGAGGAACTCTCAATGAAAGCACCAATGTCGGTGTCAAAACCGGCGGATCTCGGGTAGGGGGTCCCGAACTATGCGTCTAGGCAGATGGTAACAGGAGACAAGGGACACGATGTTTTTACCCAGGTTCGGGCCCTCTCAACGGAGGTAAAACCCTACTCCTGCTTGATTAATATTGATGATATGGGTAGTACAAGAGTAGATCTACCATGAGATCAGAGAGGCTAAACCCTAGAAGCTAGCCAATGGTATGATTGTTGTTCGTCCTACAGACTAAAACCCTCCAGTTTATATAGGCACCGAAGAGGGTTAGGGTTACACAGAGTCGGTTGCAATGGTAGGAGATCTACATATCTGTATCGCCAAGCTTGCCTTCCACGCCAAGGGAAGTCCCATCCGGACACGGGACAAAGTCTTCAATCTTGTATCTTCATAGTCCAGGAGTCCGGCCAAAGGTGATAGTTCGGCTATCCGGACACCCCCTAATCCAGGACTCCCTTAGTTTTGTTCTGAATGAAGAAGCTGCTAGGGAAATCTTTGCTTGCAATGATAGATATGATCTTAAGAAATTATTAGCTAAATGGAAGCAGCAGTCTCTTAATGCTAGAATGAAACCTGACCCTGCTTTTGCTACTTCACCTATCTGTGTTGCTGATAAGGATTATGAATTCTCTGTTGATCCTGAGATTATTACTTTAGTTGAATCCGATCCTTTTTATGGCCTTGAATCTGAAACTGTTGTGGCACATCTTACCAAGTTGAATGATATAGCCACCCTGTTTACTAATGATGAGAAGTCTCGCTATTTTTATGTCCTTAAGATATTTCCATTCTCATTAAAAGGTGATGCTAAGACTTGGTATAATTCTCTTGCTCCTGGTTGTGTGCGTAGTCCCGAGGATATGATTTATTACTTCTCTGCTAAATATTTCCCTGCTCATAAGAAACAAGCTGCCTTGCGGGAAATATATAATTTTGTGCAAATCAAAGAAGAGAGTCTCCCACAAGCTTGGGGAGGCTTCTCCGGTTACTTAATGCTTTGCCTGATAATCCTCTTAAGAAAAATGAAATACTTGATATCTTTTATAATGGACTAACCGATGCTTCCAAGGACTACTTGGATAGTTGTGTTGGTTGTGTTTTCAGGGAAAGAACAGTCGACGAAGCTGAAATACTATTGAATAATATGTTGACTAATGAAAATAACTGGACTCTTCCCGAGCCAGTTCCTGAAGTAATTCCTGAACCAATTGAGCCAAATCCTGAGCTTATTCCTAAACCCACTCCGAAGAAGAGAGGTGTTTTATTTCTCAGTCCTAAAGATATGCAAGAGGCAAAGAAATCAATGAAAGAAAAAGGTATTAAAGCAGAAGATGTTAAGAATATAGCTCCTATTGAAGAAATACATGGTCTTAATATACCGCCTTAAGAACCACATTGTCTTGATAGCCCGACACAGGTAGTAAAGGTAAATTCTCTCTATAGATATGATAAAGTTGAAATCCCCTCTACTAAATTTCATAGCCCTTGCTTAGATGAATTTGATGACTTTATGGCTAGAAAAGAGAGTTTCAATGCTTATGTTGGTAGAGAGTTAAAGAATAATGCTTTTGAGATAGGACGTGTGGGCGATAATATAGCCAGAGTTGAAGATGAACTTCACCGCGTTGGCAAATATGCTTCTATGGTTGCTACTCAAGCTGAGCAAGTACTTAAGGCTCAAAATGATTTGCTTGATGAATTAAATAATAAAAATGACTTTGCTGTTAGAGTGGCTACTAGAACTGGTAGAATGACTCAGGAACCTTTGTATCTTGAACGCCACCCTAAGAGAATCGAGCAGGATTCTCAGAGAAATAATTTAGAGGCACCTAGTTCTTCTAAAAAGAAGAAAAAGAAAAACGATAGAACTTTGCATGCTTCTAGTGAACCTACTATAGACACACCTGAGAATCCCAATGATATTTCTATTTACGATCTTTGAAACACAATCAGTGATGAACATGAACCTAGTGATAATGTTAATGATAATGTTCATGTCGATGCTCAACCTAGCAAAGACAATGATGTAGAGATTGAACCTGTTGTTGATCTTGATAACCCACAATCAAAGAATCAACGTTATGATAAGAAAGATTTTGTTGCTAGGAAGCACGGTAAAGAAAGAGAACCATGGGTTCAGAAACCCATGCCCTTTCCCCCTAAACCATCCAAGTCAAAGGATGATGAGGATTTTGAGCGCTTTGCTGAAATGATTAGACCTATTTTCTTACGTATGTGCTTAACTGATATGCTTAAAGTAAATCCTTATGCTAAATATAAGAAGGATATCATTACAAATAAAAGAAAGATACCGGAAGCTGAAATTTCCACCATGCTTGCTAATTACACTTTTAAGGGTGGAATACCAAAGAAACTTGGAGATCCGGGTGTATGAACTATACCATGCTCCACTAAAAGAAATTATGTTAGAACTGCTTTATGTGATCTTGGAGCCGGTGTTAGTGTTATGCCTCTCTCTTTATATCATAGACTTGAATTGGATAAGTTGACACCTACTGAAATATCTTTGCAAATGGCTGATAAATCAACTGCTATACCTGTCGGTATTTGTGAGGATGTGCATGTTGTGGTTGCAAATGTCACTATCTTAACGGACTTTGTTATTCTTGATATTCCCGAGGACGATAGTATGTCTATTATCCTTGGTAGACTTTTCTTAATACTGCAGGGGCTGTTATTGATTGCAACAAAGGCAATGTCACTTTTCATGTTAATGGTAATGAGCATACGGTACACTTTCCGAGGAAACAATCTCAAGTTCATAGCATCAATTCTATTGGACAAGTTCCAACTATTATTATTGGAGGTTTTGAATTTCCTCTCCCTCTTGTCAAGAAAAAGTATGATATTCTTATTGTTGGGGATTTTCATATCCCGTTGAGGTAACTTAGTGTTATTCAAATTTCTCCGGTTCGTGTTATTCGAATGAGTTTGTTAACAAGACTTGATCAACCTTGTTAGTGGATTCATTTTGATGATCATGAGATGGATGAAACTAGAAGGCACAACCTTCTGTACCCTCTTTTTACTTTCTGTTATTTAGATTAAATAAAGCAAAAATAGTATTATCTGTCTGTTTTCTGAATTATCTGTGCATTAAAAAATAGTCCGAAAATAAAAGTGCTCGAAATGGCCTGCAAATTTAGTATGTTTTTTTGGAATATTTGAGGATTTTAGGCACTGAAATCACTGCAGGAGGGGCAAGCACCAGGCCACGAGAGTGGAGGGCGCGCCCCCTGTCTCGTGGGCCCCTGGTGTCCCCCCTCCACTTATGCCAGCACCCACACACTTCATCTTCTACCCAAAAATTCCCCATCCAGCTCAAGCACGAGTTCAGCTCATTTTGCTGCGATTTTCGACCTCCTTGCTCAAAGCTCCATTCACAAAACTGCTTTGGGAGATTGTTGCTTGGTATGTGACTCCTCCATTGGTCCAATTAGTTTTTATTCTAGTGCTTTATTCATTGCAAATTTTTGCTGCATAGGTGACCATGTTCTTGAGCTTGCATGTTAATTTTTTGAGGTCCCAAGCAATTCTAATGCATGATATAGGCTCTAGGCACTTGTAGGAGTAGTTGCTACCAATCTTGTTTAGTTTTATTCACTTTTATTTTGAAGTTACTAAAATTTCAGAAATTTTTAGAAAAAGAATTATGCTTAGAAGAATGTACCAAGGTGGTTCCTCGGTAAAGAAAGGGCCAAGGATTGCTATACGTGAGCAAGATGTTGAATTTCCGAGGGACGCGGATGTACGAACTTGTGAGTGGCCATCCAATGATTTTATGGTCAAAGCAGGCTTCAAGGAAGAATTTGACGCATATGTGCATAACACCGAGCTGGAGGACTTCTTACAAGATAAGTGTCTGCAGTACTATCAATTGACTGATTCCTTTGTGCGGAGGTTCCAATATAACTGTGCGCGTAATTCTCCTAGTGTCATGTTTGATATTTATGATACATCTTATACCATGGATTTAGAGGATTTCTGGCCTTGCAAACTCCCGCAGTGGGGTAATATTAATGATCCTCGCAAATCTGAATTTAGAGATTTTCTTGCTAGTATTACTGTGGGAGAATCTAGGGACATAGCACAAGCTACCATAGGGAGCATTCATTCTCCTGCTATACATTATTTTGCTCTCTTCATTGGTAGATGCATTAACTGTAAAGACGAAGCTTGTCACATGTGTGTCCCTGATCTGTGTGTCCTCAAGAGTGTTGTTTCAGGTTATAAAGGTTATAACTTGGGGGAAATAGTTGCACGTAGGTTGCAGAATAATAGTAGAAAGGGAGATTTATTTGGAGGAATTTATGCAACCCGTGTGGCTAATTTTCTTAATATAACCCCACGAGAGGGGGATATGATTTTACCTCCTGTTTATTTGGATAAAGAAGCTATGTTTAATCATCATTTTCTTGAGAGGAATGAACAATTCCTCCATTATCGACTAATCTATGACAGGCGCAACGTCGTCCCTGTTACTCTTTCTGCTCCCTACCTTTTTGATTATCAGGCAAAAGGAAGATATGATGTCACCAGGGAGGAAGCAGCTGAATACGAGAGGGGAAAGGGGGCAGCTCGCCAACACGCTGCTGCTCAGGAGGCGGTTGCCTCTGCATCTCAGTACAACCCCAATTTCACTTATGGATATCAGCCAGGCAGTCCTTGGTATTAGACCAACTTAGGCCAAAAGCCTAAGCTTGGGGGAGTACGTATTTCTCACCGACTTTACATTCATGTTCACACACTAGTCGTCGATGCTCATACTCTTTCATTGTATTATCCATGATAGTCTAAATTTCTTTTTCTAGTTTTCTTCTTGTGTGTTTGATAAACCTTAAGAAAAACCAAAAAAATTAGTTAGTTTAATTTCCATGCTTGTAGTAGAAATTAAAATGAAAACCCAAAAAGATTTCTAGTTCTTCTTCTTACTTGTTGGGAGCTTTCCCGTGTAAATAGTTTTATTTTATTTTCTTTCTTTTGGGGGTCGAGAAGACTATATTGAAAATGCTTAGTGGCTCTTATATGCATGATTGTTTATTTAACTTAGAGCCCATATTATCTTCTCTTCTCTCTTGAGTTGAATGCTTGCAGATTCCAGCTTAGTCCAATGCACGTGCACTCTTATTATTATACACATCGTTCGGTCGTGCAAGTGAAAGGCAATAATGACGATATATGATGGACTTATTGAGATGAGAAAAGCTGGTATGAACTCGACCTCTCTTGTTTTTGTAAATATGATGAGTTCATCGTTTCTCAGTCAGCTATTATGAAGTAAACATATTTGCAATGACATTTAGAGATTATAGTTGCTTGTGCCATGCTTGATTAGTTATGAGTTATAATGGTTTACCTTGGGTGCCAACATGCTATTAGAATGATTATGATGTGGTATGATGGGATGGTATCCTCCTTTGAATGAATTGAGTGACTCGACTTGGCACATGTTCACGCATGTAGTTGAATCAAATCAACATAGCCTTCATGATATTTATGTTCATGGTAGATTATATCCTACTCATGCTTGTACTCGGTGTGAATTAGTTTTAATGCATGTTTATGACTATTGTCGCTCTCTCAGTTGGTCGCTTCCCAGTCTTTTGCTAGCCTTCACCTTCACTAAGCGGGAATACTGCTTGTGCATCCAAACTCCTTAAACCCCAAAGTTGTTCCATATGAGTCCACTATACCTACCTATATGCGGTATTTACCTGCCGTTCCAAGTAAATTTGTATGTGCCAAACTCCAAACCTTCAAATGAAATTCTGTTTTGTATGCTCGAGCAGCTCATGTTTCAACTAGGGCTGCCTATATCTTCCATGCTAGGTGGGTTATTCTCACGAGGAGTGGACTCCGCTCCTCATTCACGAGAAAGGGCGTGGCAGGATGCCCAGTCCCATGATCCAAAAAGATCAAAGCAAACCAATATAATTAAACAAAACTCCCCCAGGGTTGTTGTATGTTGGAGGCACTCGTTGTTTCGAGCAAGCCATGGATTGATGTTTGTTGGTGGTTGGGGGAGTATAAACCTTTACCATTCTGTTTGGGAACTGCCTATAATGCATGTAGTATGGAAGATACATCCATCTCATAGTTGTTGCGTTGACAGTAAAAGTATGCCGCTCAAAATGTTATTCAATCTCTATTTTAAAATCAAGCTCTGGCACCTCTACAAATCCCTGCTTCCCTCTGCGAAGGGCCTATCTATTTACTTTTATGTTGAGTCATCACCCTTCTTATTAATAAGCACCCATTTGAAACACACTGCATTTGCATTCATTACTATTGGTTTATATTGGGTATGACTTGACTGGATCTCTTTTATCATGAATTACAATGTTTAGTCAGTCCTTGATCTTTAAAGGGGCTCTGCATTTATGTTTTGCGGTCTCAGAAAGGGCTAGCGAGATACCATTTTGTTATATCATGATAGGATTATTTTGAGAAAGTGTTGTCATCTGAGTTTTATTATTATGGCTCGCTAGCTGATTATGCTATCGATATGAGTAATTGTGAGACCTAGGTGTTATTGTTAGTATGGTTAGTTCATAATATTTGCTGAAACTTGAATGCTGGCTTTTCATGTTACAACAACAAAAGCAAACAGAGTTTGTAAAAGTTTTTCTTTATCACTTTCAGTTTATCAACTGAATTGTTGAGGACAAGCAAAGGTTTAAGCTTGGGGAGTTGATCGTCTCCAACGTATCTACTTTTCAAACACTTTTGCCCTTGTTTTGGACTCTAACTTGCATGATTTGAATGAAACTAACCCGGATGACGCTTGTTTTCAGCAGAACGCCATGATGTTGTTTTATGTGTAGAAAAGAAAAGTTCTCGGAATGTCACGAAATCCACGGAGGCACTTTTGGAATTAATAAGAATTTTTGGCGAAAGAATTAATACCAGGGGGGCCACATGCTGTCCACGAGACAGGCCCCCCTAGGGTGCGCCCTCCTATCTCGTGGGCCCCCAGACCTCCACCGACCTCAACTCCAGCTCCATATATTCACGTTCGGGGAGAAAAAAATCAGAGAGAAAGTTTCATCGTGTTTTACGACACGGAGCCGCCGCCAAGCCCTAATCTCTCTCGGGAGGGCTGATCTGGAGTCCGTTCGGGGCTCCGGAGAGGGGATTCATCGCCGTCGTCGTCATCAACCATCCTCCATCACCAATTTCATGATGCTCACCGCCGTGCGTGAGTAATTCCATCGTAGGCTTGCTGGACGGTGATGGGTTGGATGAGATTTACCATGTAATCAAGTTAGTTTTGTTAGGGTTTGATCCTAGTATCCACTATGTTACGAGATTGATGTTGCTATGACTTTGCTATGCTTAATGCTTGTCACTAGGGCCCGAGTGCCATGATTTCAGATCTGAACCTATTATGTTTTCATGAATATATGTGTGTTCTTGATCCTATCTTGCAAGTCTATAGTCACCTATTATGTGTTATGATCCGATAACCCCGAAGTGACAATAATCGGGATACTTCCCGGTGATGACCGTAGTTTGAGGAGTTCATGTATTCACTATGTGCTAATGCTTTGTTCCGGTTCTCTATTAAAAGGAGGCCTTAATATCCCTTAGTTTCCGCTAGGACCCCGCTGCCACGGGAGGGTAGGACAAAAGATATCATGCAAGTTCTTTTCCATAAGGACGTATGACTATTTACGGAATACATGCCTACATTACATTGATGAACTGGAACTAGTTCTTTGCCACCCTATGTTATAGCTATTACATGAGGAATCGCATCCGGCATAATTATCCATCACTGATCCATTGCCTACGAGCTTTTCATATATTGTTCTTTGCTTATTTACTTTTCCGTTGCTACTGTTACAACTACTACTAAAACCCAAAAACATTTATCTTTACTTTTGCCACCATTACCTTTATTATCATACCACTTTTGCTACTAAATACATTGTTGCAGATACAAAGTTATCCAGGTGTGGTTGAATTGACAACTCAACTGCTAATACTCAAGAATATTCTTTGGCTCCCCTTGTGTCGAATCAATAAATTTGGGTTGAATACTTTACCCTCGAAAGCTGTTGCGATCCCCTACACTTGTGGGTTATCACCCCCCTTTCCTTCTCCTACTCCCTCTCTTTCCCCCTTTCCACCTTCGTAAGAAGGAAAAAAGAGGGGGGCGAATCCTCTAGGAGTGGAGTCCTAGTAGGACTCCCCCCTCCCTTGGCGCGCCCCTGGTGGCTGGCCTCCTCCTCCCTCCTTTATATACGGGGGCAGGGGGCACCCGAAAGGCACAACATTGTCTTAGCGGTGTGCGGTGCCCCCCTCCACCGTTTACTCCTCCGATAGTATCATCGTAGTGCTTAGGCAAAGCCCTGCACGGATCACATCATCAACAACATCATCACGCTGTTGTGCTGACGAAAAACTCTGCCTCGATCCTCTACTAGATCAAGAGTTTGAGGAATGTCATCGAGCTGAACGTGTGTTGAACTCAGAGGTGCCGTACATTCGGTGCTAGATCAGTTGGATCGTGAAGATGTTCGACTACATCAACCGCGTTAACATAACACTTCCGCTTTCGGTCTACGAGGGTATGTGGACACACTCTCCCCTCTCATTGCTATGCATCTCCTAGATAGATCTTGAGTGATCGTAGGAATTTTTTTGAAATTGCATGCTACGTTCCCCAACAAGGGGGGGGCGCCTGAGCCAGGGTAGCCGCTGGCCCCCCTCATGCCCTTTCCTCCATGCCTAAAGGAAGGAAAGGGGCGCACCTAGGGCTACCTCCTCTCCCCCTCCACGTATATATATATATGTCAGGAGGGGGGCAACACACACCACGATTCCAAGTCGTGTGTGGTGCCCCCTCTCTCTAGTTCCTCCTCCATCCACGTCCGTTGTGCTTGGCGAAGCCCTACAAAATAGTGTCACTACCACCATCACCACACCGTCGTACTGCCAAAACTCATCTACTACTTCACCCCTCTTGCTGGATCGAGAAGGTGAGGACGTCATCGAGTTGAATGTGTGCTGAATGCGGAGGTCCCGTGCGTTTGGTGCTTGATCGGTACAGATCGTGAAGTTGTATGACTACATCAACCGCGTTGATAAACGCTTCCGCTTAGTGATCTACAAGGGTATGTAGATGCTCTCCCCCTCTCGTAGCTATTCATCTCCATGGATAGATCTTGCATGTGCATAGATTTTTTTTTGTTTTCCATGCAACATTCCCCATCATGTTGACCTTCTTCGAGCTTGCTATCTCTCAATCCCTCCAATGATTCTTGCTAGTTCTTTAGGGAAAAGAGAGAGAGAAGATCTAGATCCCCATTTCCACCAATCACTTTCTCCTCTAATTGAGGGGAAACCTTTGGATCTAAATCTTGGAGTTCTTGGTGTTCTCCTTGTTCTTCCTCTCATATTCCTCCATAGCTTTTGTTGTTGTGGTGGGATTTGTGAGTGAGGGACTTGACCACTTCGTGTGTTTATTTGCATCGGTTGAGTTCTCCACGGTGATAGGTGGAAGTGAAAAGTTGAGAAGCTTATCACTCTTGGGTGCTTGGTACCATAGAGCTTGTTCCTCTTGTGCTTGGGCGCCCTAGAAGGTTGGTGGTGCTTCGGAGCTCAATCATTGTGATGTAAAGCACTGGGCAAGCATCGGGTCTCCAACTAGGTTGTGGAGATTGCCCCGAGCAATTTGTACGGGTACCGGTGATCGCCCCCAAGGGTTTCCAAAGTGTACGGGTTCGGTGATCGCCCTCAAGGGCCCCTTAGTGTAATCACGACATCATGCATTGTGTGAGGGCATGAGGAGATTACAGTGGCCCTAGTGGCTTTTTGGGGAGCATTGTGCCTCCACACCGCCCCAAACGAATATTAGCATCCGCAAGGGTGTGAACTTCGGGATACATCATCATCTCCGCATGCCTCGGTTATCTCTTACCCGAGCCCTTTACGTATGCACTTTACTTTGTGATAGCCATAAAGTGTTTCATGTTATATATCATGCTATCACTTAGTTGCTTATCTTTCTTACCATAAGTTGTTGGTGCACATAGGTGAGCCTGGTTATTTTAGGTTTTGTGCTTGACAAATTTGAAAGTGCGTTACGTTGACTATAGGGGGGTGAATAGGCGATTTTTAATAAATCTTCACTGAGGAATTTCAGGGTGAGGAAATTCCTAAGCGAAGAACTACTTGCAGTGGAATATGTACTCACATATACACAAAACAGAATAACAGCATAGTCATCATGACAAATGAAAGACAAGCACTGAGTACAGAAAGCATAAACACAAGATAAGCAGGATGAAGACAAACAGACTGAAGAATTAGGATTGAGGAAATAGAGAATGTCTTCAGTCAATGTCTCAAACAGTAATGATCAGGTACATCAACACACAACTGAGGAAATGAAAGAGCTGAGGAAATAGAACCAGTTGGCTTGGTGAAGATAATGATTTGGTAGACCAGTTCCAACTATTGTGACAGTTGTACGTCTGGTTGGAGTGGCTGAGTATTTAAACTCGAGGACACACAGTCCTCACCGTATTCTCCTTGAGCTAAGATCACACAGACCTCGCCCAACAGTAGTGGTAAGTCTTCACAGGTGACCTCCAAACCTTCACAGACTTGGTCACTCGGCAATCCACAATTCCTCTTGGATGCTCAGACCATGACGCCTAACCGTCTGGAGGATACACAGTCCTCAAAGGTAACAAGCATCGGTTCCACACAGGAACAATCTCTTCAGTGATGCTCAATCACTTTGGGGTTTACAGGTTTGGGTTTGGGATTTGGGTTTTCCTCACTCGATGATTTTTGCTCAAAGTCCTCGGAGGATGGGATGCTCTCAATTGACAAGTGTAAGTTTCTCTCGGAGCAGCCAATCAGCTAGTGGTTGTAGGGGGCGGCTATTTATAGCCTAGGGAGCAGCCTGGCATGATAAGACATAAATGCCCTTGGCAGATATGACGGTTAGGTGGTAGATATTTTGGAACGGCTAGCGCGCGGCACAGCAACGGTAGGATATTTTGAGGTTCGAATTCCTCAGGGTTATCATGTTCCTGACTGTGTGTAGGCAATCCGCACTGGCGAATTCCTAACTCCTCAGTCATAACAAATTCCTCAAAGACCAGAAGATCTTCATCTCTGTCACTGAAGAAATTGACTGAACTGATATGAGATTTCCAATGGCTTCATTTGAAGGATTGGATAGGTGTAGGGTTTTGAGATGAGCATCACTTGGAAATCTGTTTCCTTAGTATTACCTCGACCCCCTTTAACAGTATGGTGTTTCCTATGACTCAAGAAAGAGAAAGTGAAACTACGAAAACAAAAGTCTTCACGCTTCAGATTCCTCGCGTGAATATCGAGTCTTCATGGTCACACCAATTTCTTCACTGTCAAAGTCTTCAGGAGAACCAAAGTCTTCAGCCGAAGACATTCATTTTTAGGGGTCGACTTTCACTGTAAATATCAAACTCATCATTGACTTATAGAGCATGTGTACACTCACAAACATATTAGTCCCTTAACCTATAAGTCTTCAATACACCAAAATCACTAAGGGGCGCTAGATGCACTTACAATCTCCCCCTTTTTGGTGATTGATGGCAATATAGGTTAAGTTTTCAACGGGGAGAAACATAGGAATTGAAAGTACTCAAAATTGAGGAATTTGATTGCAAGATATAGAAGAACTCCCCCTAAAGATGTGCATAGTGAGGTATTTTATTTTGAGGCAATGCACACTTGAAGAGTAGAATCATGGAGATCTCCCCCTATATCTTGTAATTCAATCACGCATTTAACATATCGAGTGAAGAATTTGAAATGCATGATGAAATATGGTGACTGATGTAATTCAGCATGCGTGCATAGGATTAATGAGGAAATAGCATGCAGAAAAACAGAGCAAAAGTATCAGGTCACCATCGGACTTAAGTTTACAACTCGGTCAACAAAAGCTTCAGAAGAGTGAGAGTTGCAACTTAACAAAAAAACGCCCATATATATAGACCCGCTTGAAGACTAACTCAAATTTCTCCCCCTTTGTCATCAAATGACCAAAAGGGACAAAAAGTGAGGACTAAGGCCCCAGAAGAATTTCTTCACGAAGTCGATGGAGGAGCGCCAGCGTTGTTGGGGTCATCCGTTGGAGTAGGGCATGTCGCAGTGTCGTCCAGATCTTCATTTTCATCAGTGTCACGGGACGAGGAATATGAACTGGGCACAAAGGGAGGAACTTCGACCTTCTTGAATTTCTTCAGTGGAGGCTTAGCCCAGCCGAAGTCCTGCTTGAAGCCCATGTGCTTGAGATCCTCATCACTGTAAAGGTGAGACAATATAGCCAAGGTGCAATCAAACATTTCATTGAGGTAGTAATGGTTCTTCTTCACTGAATTATAAGTGGCAGTCATATTGTGAAGAATTGAACCAAACTGGCATTTCACCCATTTGTGATTGTGATCCACCTTCTGATGAAGACTGAGGAGAAGCTCACGATCAGTCATCACCCTTGGAGCTGTTGCCTGAGGACTTTGCTTTGAAACATTTGCGGCAGTATCATGAGTGGCAGAATCATCATTGGTGGAGTATGAAGCAGCTTTGCTGAACTGTCCATCCAATGGTCGAACGCCCTCATCAATGACAGCAGTGGCCTTGCCCTTCTCATCAGCTGAGGAAAATGTCCATTTGAGGACTTCAATCGGGGGCAACAAGCTGCCATGGTTGAGTGTATGAGCTTTGTAGTTGAGTGAAGACCTTGTTCTAAGGAATCTCATGATCCAGGGAGCATAAGGCTTCAACTCAAATGGGGACATAGCGACATTTGCCAGAGTCCTCATGAAGAAATCATGATAATTCACGGGAATACCGTGCATGATGTTGAACAGCAGATTCTTCATGATGCCAACGACTTCCTCATCATTTGAGTCGTGGCCCTTGATTGGACTCAAACTCTTTGTCAGAATACAATAGACTGTCCTCAGCACATACTGTAATTCCTTCACGAGGAATTTGGTCTTTGATGCTTGTCCAGGCTTCAGTGGCTTCATCAGCACTTGCATGAAATGATCGGGCAGCTCAGTTTCAGAATATATCAGACACGCACCTTCTGGGGGAGGACTGACTGGCATGGCACGAAGCAATTCAGTTGTCAGTGCCTTGTAGTGTGTGTTCTCTGTCATCCAGTCCAGCACCTAGGAATTCACATCTTCGGCATTTCCTGTGATGTGTAGCGTTGCGTAGAATTGAAGAATAAGTTCTTCATTCCAATCGCATATGTCAGTACAGAAATTGAGCAGGCCAGCATCATGAATGGTAGCGAGGACTGGCCAAAAGCAAGGCAGTGATTCCATATCCAAGTGAGGAATATGCTCATGATCGAAGACTTTGTCTTTGTTGAATAGCACTGAAGAATAGAAATTTGCCTGGCTGGCAGTCCAGAATCGCTTCCTCCTCAGACGAGCAGAATCATATGGATTGTAGTCCGTGAAGAATACATGCTCATTGAAGAAGGCATCAGCCTTGAACTTTGGAGTCTTGAAGAATGGATTCTTCGGCTGTGGCTGAGGAGTGTCAGTGTTCTGAAGAATAAATTTTGGAACTTCAATTTCAGGATCCGCAGGCTGAGGAATTTCAGCTTCTGGTTCAATGGCAGCCTGGGCCTCCATTTCTTCAGCAACATGTTCATCAGCACTAGTGGCTAGAATCTCTTCAGGAATGGAAAGGGGTGGCATGAATTTCTTCAGAACCCATCTGAACTTCAGTTGGAGCCGGGGACTGAGGAATTTGTTGGATCGGTGTGTACAGAGGCGAGTTGGGGTGCTGACTCTCCCAAAAATCATCATTCATCACGGGAGTGGTGCAGCCAATGTCCACATCCTCATCCACTTCCATTTCTTCAACGCCGGCCTCTTCAGCAGTAAACTAAGGCGTTGGCGATGATACCTGAGGGGTTGAGGTGAAAGCTTCAACCTCAATTTATTCATCCATCTGCTATGTGGAAGCAGTAGAGGGATCTTCTTCTGTAGATTCTTCAGGAATCTGATATTCTTCACCATGAGGAACAAGTTTCTTAGATGGCATGCTTGCAAGAGGAACAACATCAATGGGATTCTCTAGTGAACTTGTCAAAATCTTCGCCTTCTTGGGGGCGAAGATTCTGAAGCAGCTGATGCCTTCCTCTTCTTCAAAGCAGCACGCTCCTCAGCTTTGGTTTTCTTCACTTCCAAAGCAGAAGGAAGAATTGGACTTGGTGTTGGTGCGGGTGGAGTAGTGGCAGTGGGATCAATTTCTTGAGCCTGGCGATGCGATTGGCGTGACTTGCGATTTCTTGAGCACGGATGTGAGTCTTGGTGGCACAGCAATTTCTTCAGGCGCAACACTAGTTGTTGCCCTGACAGTTTCTTCAGAGGCTGGAATTTCTTCAGTAGCCCTAGTGCTTGCAGTTTCATTAGCAGCCTGATTTTCATCAGCAGTGCTGGCAATTCCTTCGGTGGCTTGAGCAGATGCTTCAACTGAAGTGACTTCAATGCGCACAGGAGCAGCAGCACTTGAAGTGAATGTCTTTGTCAGCTTGACTAATCTGGCCTTGGCACCCTTCCAATCAGCCTTGTAGGCTTCAAATTCTTCGCTGAGCTTCTTGATTTCAGCTTGTAGTGCTAGGAGCTGCTCAGGCGAAAGACTGAGGACGTTGTCCTTTAAGTAGCGCTGCTTTTTGTACTGGGTTTTCTTCAATGACCTGGCTTGGTCATACTTCCATTTCTCTTCAGTGATGAACACCATCACAATGTGACTTTGTCCAGGAGTGAGGCCCAATCTAGCATAGGAGCATTGGGGTCCTGGTGCCAGAGATCGATGAAATCAAGGACCTTCTTTGGATCCACAAGTAGGGGCACAACACTTCCTTTGGCTCTAGCGGCCCGCTGCTGTCTGTCCCTAATGATATCGACAAGTTCATCATCATCAGCCTCATCATCAGATGGAATTTGAAAGACCACCTTCTTCTTGTGAGGACTTGGTCTAGTGCCTCGTCCAGCAGTGTCCTTGGTCTTCAGCAGAGTAGGGCCGGAAGTTGACGGATGAGCAGAAGAACTCGCTGAAGCTCCTGAGGTAATAGAGATCTTAGTGGTCCTTTGGCACGTGGCGAGCACAGGTGTTGAGGACTTTGCCAGAGGAGCTGAGGGTTTTGAAGCCCGAGGAATTGGTGTAGCTTGAGGAATTTGCCTCGGTGGCACTGAGGAAATTGGCCATGAGGGCATTGCAGAAGAACTTGGCCATGAGGGCATTGCAGAAGAACTTGGTGGTTTCTTTGCTGGCTTCTTAGTCATGGCCTTCTTACTTGAAGAAGCCTCAGGGTGGCAGCAGCAGCAGCAGAATCTTCATTGAATTTCTTCACTGCTTCTTTGGCCTGCTTGGCCAATTTTGCTTGCCGCCTGGCCCATTCATCAGCATAATCCTCACCACGTTTAAGGCTTATTGGATCAGCTAGCTGGCCAGGTGCTAGAGGAAGTCTTGAGCACGGAGGATTGAGAGCGAATTTCTTCATATATTTGGGAGTAACATATCTGTACTCCCAAGCGAATTTCTTCATATATTTGGGAGTAACATATTTGTACTCCCTCCACTCTCTTGCCCATCTCCTTTCGATCCTCTGAATGCGCACTTTGCACTCATGCTTTGTTTCCTTGCCATATTTTGCCTCATCGAGTGCGATACCTGCATAGATGTCATGAGGATCTCAAAGGCGATGTTACTTCAAGCTTCTTTCCCTTTCTGAGGACGTTTACCATTAGCCATTTTCTTCAGCTGACGAATTTGCACAATTGAGTTCTCTGAAGAAGTATGCAGCTTTTCTTCGAGGAATGCTGCAAATGAGTTAAGCTGATGAGAACCTAGTGATTCAGCAACTGACATGAGTACCTGCGAACAAAGTATAGGTGCGAAGAATTTGGAGAGGTCATATGCGTTCTCAGAAGATTTTGTAAAATTTCATGAAGTTTGAGGGAATTAACCCGATGTGTCTTGAAGAATTTCACTAAGCGTTTTTGTCTTAGGTTCCAGAGTTGTGCGGATCATGAGATTCACACAATTGAGGAATCATGAAGAAAAATGTCACTTAGAGAAACAGATCAAGAGCTAAAGATTATTGCTAGGTGTTTAGAGTGTGGAGATTGAAGAATAAACATCTTTTGAAGATATGATGAAAATCATCAGTAGAATAAATGCGGTAAAAGTAACTTTTAATTACCCTAGACGAAGAACACGACGAACTAGAAGTGTAGATTTGGAAGTTCGTCGGCTCGGATCTTCCACGCCATAACTTGGCGGAGGAAGACGTCTACGGCGGCGGCGGAGGGAAGATTTCCGTGGTCGGCGCGAGTACAACGGCGACGAGGTCGAGGCAGTGAAGCTCTTCCTCACCGGCGACGATGGAGGTAGCGGTGGCGCTAGGTTTTGAGAAGCTCGAGCGAGGGAGTGAATTCGAGCGGAGTAAAAGTGAAATGAGGAAGGGGAGGGGGTATTTATAGCGGAGATGAATAATTGTTTGCCCGAAGAATTTGGACGAACGTACCCCTGACCCTTCTCATTCGCGTGACATGTGTCACCCACATACTAAGAAGTGGAGATCATGTGAGATCGTGGGTGAATAGATAATTATACCGTGGAATGCGTAATGGTTTGAGCGGCAAAAGCCGAAAAATTTAGATAAGAATATTTTAAAGTGTCGTTCACAATTTCTTCAGGTGACAAGGACACAGTGAAGAATTTGAACGAGTTTCAAATAGAACGCGCATGAAGAATTTGTGAACAGACTGGGTTGAGTTTAGCATAGAGGGGGAAGGGTCCGATCACATTCACTTAGCGGAAAATTCAACTTGAGGAATTAGCAATAAAAAACAATGCAAAGTTGAAGGATTTGAAAAACAGAGGAATTTCAAATATGAAGAAAAACTCAAATTGAAGATTTTCAACTTTGGTTGGTGGCATAACCCACCGTATAAGAAAGCTGATTTCAGACACCGCATACAATTCTCGTAGGGTTCTGAGAATCAATTTCTTCATTAGTTTCTTCACACTTAGAAGGTTAGTCTTCATTGATTGAAGAAAAACGTTACTTTGTGTGTTGCACATCTAAGTCACCAAGTCAGCATAAGTGTTAGGATGTGTGTCCTTTTCAAAGAACATTTGAAGATTCTAGGATGTTTAGCTCACACCGCAACTTGCTAAATCTCTTCTCATCCAAGGGCTTTGTGAAGATATCGGCCAGCTGGTCTTCAGTACTTGCGTGGTCGATGGAGATGTCGCCCTTCAACACATGATCACGAAGAAAATGATGACGAATCTGGATGTGCTTTGTCTTCGAGTGCTGAACTGCGTTGTGAGCAATCTTGATAGCACTCTCATTGTAAAAGTAGAGAGGCACATTCTTCATGTTGATGTCATAGTCCTTGAGTGTTTGCTTCATCCATAGTAATTGAGCACAGCAAGATCCAGCAGCAATGTACTCAGCTTCATTGAAGGAAGTGATCTGCAGCTCGCTTCTTCGAGGACCAACATACCAAGGATCATCTGAGGAAATGACATGTGCCTGGCGTTGACTTGCGGTCTACCTGATCGCCAGCATAGTCAGAGTCTGAATATCCAATGAGATCAAAGGAAGAGCCCTTGGGATACCATAATCCAAGTGTTGGTGTGTGAGCTAGATATAGAAGAATATGCTTCACAACCTTATGGTATGATTCCTTCGGTGTAGCTTGAAATCGGGCACACATGCAAACACTAAGCATAATATCCGGCCTAGATGCACATAGGTACAATAAAGAGCCAATCATGGAGCGGTATACCTTTTGATCGAAGTCTTTACCATTTTCATCAGTGCATAGATGGCCATTTGTGGGCATAGGAATTTTGACGCCTTTCCAATCTTGCATGCCGAATTTCTTCAACACATCCTTGAGGTATTTCTCCTGACATATAAATATGCCATTGTATTATTGACGAATCTGAAGACCTAAAAAGAATTTCAATTCTCCCATCATAGACATTTGATATTCTTCACTCATCATATAGGCAAATTCATCATTGTAATGTTGATTAGTACAGCCAAAGATAATATCATCAACATATATTTGGCACACTAATAATTCATCATCATATAATTTGGTGAAAAGAGTTGGGTCAAGTGAACCGGGTTTGAAGCCTTTCTTCATGAGGAATTTCTTCAGTGTGTCATACCACGCCCGAGGTGCTTGCTTGAGGCCATAGAGGGCCTTCTTGAGTCTGTAGACGTAATATGGAAATTTTGGATCCTCAAAACCTGGTGGTTGAGCAACATATACTTCTTCCTCAAGCTTACCATTGAGGAATGCACTTTTCACATCCATTTATTGTAAGATGATATTATGATGGTTAGCATAAGCAAGCAATATGCGAATAGCCTCAAGTCTAGCAACAGGTGCAAAAGTTTCATCGAAATCAATTCCTTCAACCTGTGTGTAGCCTTGAGCTACAAGACGAGCCTTATTCCTCACCACGAGGCCATTTTCGTCTTTTTTGTTGCGGTAGATCCATTTGGTACCGATGATGTTGTGCTTGCGTGGGTCTGGTCGCTTGACAAGCTCCCACACATTGTTGAGCTCGAACTGATGCAATTCATCTTGCATGGCTTGAATCCACTCGGATTCCATGAATGCTTCATCTACTTTAGTGGGATCTGTGATAGAGACAAATGCAAAATGCCCACAAAAGTTAGATAGATGTGAAGCTTTTGAGAACGTGAGAGGACCTGATGCACGAATGTCATCGATGATCTTCTAGACTTGCACTTCATTTGTAATGCGAGGATGTGCGGGTTGGCAACTTTGCTTAGGCCCAGCAGTTTCTTCAAAACCATTTTCTTCAGCAGCACCAGCATGATTTTCTTCACGATCAGGAATGACTTCTTCAACATTTCTTCGGTAGGTGTTGGGGATATAACTATTTGTGTAAGCCGCCCAGGAGGGGCCGGGTTACGCAAAGAAGACTCACCAGAAAGAAGCCCAAGACCAAGCATGAAGATGGCGGTTCAGTAAAGGGTCTAAGGCCCACAGGCGACTTAAGGCCCGTCGTAGTAAACCGTCATAATGGCACGACTTGTATCATAAGGTAGATTTAACTAGTCACCGGGCGGACACTATTTATAAGCGGTAGGGACTCTGTAAGCCATGAGGCGTCAACCCGTGTATATAAGGGATGACCGCGTGACTTAGGGCAAAAACAACTCATCGAGAGCCGGGCATAGCGTATCTCGCTCCCTGGTCATCGAAACATCAATACCAACCCAACTAGACGTAGGCCTTACCTTCACCGTAAGGGGCCGAACTAGTATAAACCTCTCATGTCCTTTGTCCCAACTAACCCCTTCAAGCTTCCTAGTTGCGATGTTTCCACAACTAAGTCCTTTCACGAGGACATCTGACGTGACAATTCCACGACAGTTGGCGCCCACCGTGGGGCCAGCGCACAGTGGATTTGAGTTCTTGAAGGGTAGCTTCGAAGGGCTCAAGGGATACGTAGTGGGCCAGATGACCAAGAGTCGTCGCGGCAAGATCTACATCGACGACGAAGGCTGGGGCCCCAACGCCGGCTCAATTGAGTACGGCTACCGGGTCCCCTTCGGCGGAATCCATGTCTTCATCGGCCGGATTGGTGAGCCGGGCCCTGAGCCGGACAACTGCACCGACCTCGTCGAGACGGCTCAGCGTGCGAGAAAGGCCCGAGTTCAACCTGTCATGAAGCATGCCTTCGTGGGATGCATCCACGAAGAGAAACTTTCTGAAGGATCTGAAGATGGTGGTGAGACGGTCGTCCCCTCGGACGATGATTCGTCCGCCGGTTCAACAGATTCTTTATACCAAGTGCAAGACGGCGTGCTTGGGGGCTGTTCCGATGGCACGATGGGCAGGAGTCCTATGAGCCGCCAAGATGGGCAGGAGTCTTCATGGTTGGGACTCAGCCCGGCCAAAACTCTACAGCCGCTACAGCAATAACGTCCGGGATGGGGGCAGCCGGGGCAGGAGGCCCTGTGCGCCCGCCGGCTCAGGTGCTGATAGATCTCATGGACAAGCTTACGGCCCTGTTAACCGCCACAGTTATTCCCGCAAATAAAGATGAGCATGACGCGGAAGTGGCGCGGGTGCGTGAGGAGATAGGTCGGGCCAAGGAGGCCTTGGCAGCTGAGGACACTAGATTAGCTGCAGAGCGGGCGGCTCTAGATGCACAGGCGCAGCGGCTACAGTCAGAAGCCTACCAGCTCAAGATGAGCCTAAACGCGTCCAACGAGGTGATGAGGAGGAGACATCAGAAATCCCAGTCTCGTTTACCTCCGGTTTATGATCCTCGGAATCTTTTCGCTACACGGGCGGTCCAAGTAACCCGCCAGATGCAAATCAGTTTATGACAGCCGGAACAGGAGGACCGGCTCAGCCTCGGGAGATGGCACCTCCTCATGGGAGTATGGCTCTGCCCCGTTACATGCCGATACTGCCGGGTCACTTTTCCAACCCCATGGAGAACTTTATCGCAGCATCGGCGCGCTTGGCGGCTCTCCCCGCGGACGGTGATGACCCGACAGCGGTGGAGACCCGGAGGGTCAGAGAACTTCTCCAGACGGCCCTGGCTCAGCAAGAGACTTATTCTTACAGCCGGGACAGGATTCATTCAACTCCTCCGTCTTGGTTAGCACCGCCTCATCAAAACCGGAGTCCGAGTTCTGACGAGCACATGGAGTCGAAGCTTTGTCAAGCAGCATGGCCGCCGTAACCATCCCGGTGGCTATAATCCGGTGCACGACCGAGTACGTCAGGAGAACGAGCGGGCGGCTCAGCTAGCGGCTCAACAGGCGGCTCATCAAGATTTCCCAGAGTATCCGATGACTTCCGTTGAGACGGGAGTAGCCACTAGAACCGGCGGTGTTCCTTGTTTGGTACCGGTTTTGCGTAATGTGCGCCTACCCAAGGATTTCAAGGGACCTCGAAAGGTGCCGAACTACACGGCCGACTTACAGCCCGGAGCGTGGATCGAAAGTTATGAGATGGCCATCGAGCTGTTGGAGGTCAGCGATGTAGCAATGGCTAAGTACTTCACCATGATGTTAGATGGAATGGCCCGGTCTTGGTTAAAGGGTTTGCCACCCAATTCCATTGGTTCATGTGCTGAGTTAAAGGCTCGTTTCATCCAGAACTTCAAAGACACTTGTAAGCAATCTATGTCGATTGTGGACTTGACAAATTGTAAGCAGGAGGAGGGTGAATCCACGACTCATTAGATGCGCGGGTCAAGGAGATAATACATTCATCGACAAGATGGATGCGGCTCTGATCCTCATGTTGGAGAAGAATTGCGCTTTGAGCGGCCGAGGCGTAAACGGGTGCCTTAAGCATGATTGCAGCGATATGGAGTGCGATGGCGGCTTTAGTCAAATATGCAGACTCTGATAGTACCAAAGATCTCGCGTCTGATGAGGAAAAGGCAGGGAAGGGAAAGAAGAATGGCAATGGAAAGGGTCAGCGGCATAACCCGATGAATCAAGGTGGCAATAAGCATAAGGCGGATGGTAACCCGGAGTTTGTGGCCAACGCAAATGCGCAAGGTAACAATCAGAGACGTAAGGGCAAGCCGCCCCCTCGATCTAGTGGGTCAGGCCCATCTCTTGAGCAGTTGCTCAATGAGCCTTGCCCGAGACACGGCACCCGGGAATAACCCGCCACCCACTTATGGAAGGATTGCGCGATCATGAAGGCTTTTAAGAATTCCAACGCGTTTGGTGACAATTCTGGGTCCGGCGGCGGTTCAGGAGCTGACGGTTTTCATGGCCCGGGGGCGGTTCAAACTCCGGCTTTCAGGGACATCAAGGCAGTTATAATCAACAGCAGTCTGGTCAAGGAGAGCAACAACAGCAGCAGTCGGGTTATCAAAGCCATCCGAAGCAGTTGAATAGTGGGCAGTATCACGTGTTTACCACTAGCTTGTGCAAACGTGACCAGAAGGTTCATAAGAGGACCGTGAATTCTGTTGAGCCGATAGTTCCTCGTTATTTGAGGTGATCAGAACAGCCCATTGTATGGAGCAGAGAAGATCACCCTCCACGGGTTGATAATCCAGGTCAATTAGCCTTGGTGGTAGCACCTTAGGTTGGTGGATATAAATTCACTAAGGTACTCATGGACGGAGGTAGCAGCATCAATATCCTCTATTATGAGACCTTTCGACGCATGGGGTTGGCTGATAAGAATTTGAGGACATCCAACACTGTTTTCCATGGAGTGGTTCCTGGTAAGTCGGCTTACCCAGTTGGCAAGATTGAACTAGAAGTGGCCTTTGGAGATGAATATGATTCCAGGGCTGAGACATTGACGTTTGAAGTGGTCAAAATCAGGAGCCCATATCATGCTCTGTTTGGGCGGCCGGCTTATGCTAAGTTCATGGCACGACCGTGTTCGTTTATTTGAAGCTCAAGATGCTGGGTCATGAGGGCACCATCACTGTGCATGGGAGTCGAAAGGTAGCCTTGGAGTGTGAGGAAGGCGGCGCGGCTTATGCTGAGTCTGCCTGTGCAGCGGAAGAGCTCAAATTTTATCAAGACAATGTTGACCCGGCGGATATGACCTCCCTGAAGAAGCCAACTACAGAGCATGACCCAGCATTGAAGTTTAATCGGCCGCTGAGACGAAGCTTGTTGACTTTACCCCAGGCGATTCTTCTAAGCAATTCAACATCAGTACCAATTTGGATCCTAAATAGGAAAGCGCGCTCATCGAGTTCATCCATGAGAATCGGGACATCTTTGCATGGAAACCTTCTGACATGCCGGGTGTACCGAGGGAACTCGCTGAGCACACTCTCAATATTGATCCGAAGTATAAGCCGGTCGGGCAGTTTCTTTGACGGTTTAACGAAGAGAGACGAAAGCTATTGGAGAGGAAGTTGTCCGGCTCTTAGTGGCCGGGTTCATTGTTGAAGTTTTTCACCCGGAGTGGCTGGCTAACCCGGTGCTTATGCTTAAAAAGAACGGCACCTGGCGGATGTGTGTGGATTACACGGACTTAAACAAGGCTTGTCCGGCTGATCCCTTTGCTCTCCCCCGTATTGATCAAATCATTGATGCTACGGCAGGTTGTGAACATTTGAGCTTTTGGATGCTTACTCTGGTTATCATCGAGATCAAAATGGCGATTAAGTACCGGAGAAAGCGGCTTTCATCACTCCGTTTGGAGCCTTACGTTATGTATCTATGCCGTTTGGGCTCAAGAGTGCTCAGGCGACTTATCAGTGATGTGTGCAGAACTGTCTACACGATCAAATCGGGCGTAATGTTCATACTTATGTGGATGACATCGTGGTGAAGTCTAGAGAGAAGGAAACCTTGATATCTGACTTGAAAGACACCTTTGATAATCTCCGGGTTTATAAGATGATGCTTAACCCGGCCAAATGTGTGTTTGGTGTACCTGCAGGCAAGCTCTTGGGTTTTCTGGTTTCAAACAGAGGCATTGAAGCTAATCCGGAGAAGATCAAGGCGATTACCTCTCTGGCTAAACCGGGGTGCATCAATGATGTTCAACGACTGGTGGGTCATGTTGCTGCTTTAAGCCGGTTCATAAGCCGGTTGGGTGAAAAGGCCCTACTGCTGTATCAGATGATGAAGAAGACAGAAACTTTTGTTTGGAGTGATGCTGCTGATGCTGCCTTTGAAGATTTGAAGAGACAGTTGTCATAGCCACTGGTCCTTGCGGCTCCCATTGATAAAGAGCCGTTGTTGTTATATGTGGCTGCTAATTCACGAGCCGTCAGTGTTGCGATCGTGGTGGAGCGTAAGGAAGCCGGCAAGGAGGATCCGGTTCAATGGCCGGTTTATTATATCAATGAGGTGCTCATTGAGTCTAAACAAAGGTATCCACACTGGTAGAAACTTGTTTACGGAGTTTATGGCAAACCGGAAGTTGAAGCAGTACTTTCAAAGTCATCCTATAACTATGGTAAGTTCTGCCCCCTTGGGAGACATCATCCAGAATAGGGAGGCCACAGGACGGGTCGCCAAGTGGGCTATTGAGCTTGGGCCTCATGGTTTGAAGTATATTCCACGTACTGCTATTAAGTCTCAAGCCTTGGTGGACTTTATCAATGATTGGATAGAGTTGCAGGCACCTGAGGAGAAGCTAGATAACACATATTGGACTATTCACTTTGACGAGTCCAGGCAGTTAGAAGGCTCGAAGTGGGAGTTGTTTTAACTTCCCTCGGTGACAAATTTTGTTATGTGCTTGACTTATGTTTCCTTGTACTAACAATGCAGCTGAGTACGAGGCCTTACTCCATGGTCTCCGGATGGCTAAAGAGATGAACTTGAGTCGGGTAAGGTGTTTGGGCGATTCAGATCTCATGGCCCAACAGGTATCAGGCAAGTGGGACTCCAAGGATCCTCTTATGGCGGCTTATCGTGCGTGAAGTAGGTGTTGTGGTGGGCACTTCAAAGGCTATCAAGTAGAGCACATTGATCAAAGGAAGAATGAGGCGGTGATGCTTTAAGCGGCTGGGATCTAAACGTAGCGGTGCCGCTAACACCTTCCTCGATGTTTTGCATAATCATACGTCAAGATACCTCTGAGAGGAAGAATTAGCGATGCCGCACCCGGAGGCACGGTGGTGGCAGCTCTTCACGTTATCCGGGTTGGGCGATGCCATATTTGGCCTATATGACCGGGGAGAGTTGCTCGAGGATGAGACCTTGGCAAGACAAATCGTCAGGCGATCCAAATCTATGACGATTGTTCATGGCGAGTTACATCACCGAAGTGTCACTGGAGCGTTTCAACGTTGTGTGTCGCCTGCACAGGGCCAAGAGATACTTCGTGAGATCCATGAAGGGGATTGTGGCCATCATGCCGGGTCAAAATCTCTGGTGGCCAAGGCTTTCCGTGATGGTTTCTATTGGCTGACAGCTCATGCTGATGCAGAGGATCTGGTCAGTAAATGTGACGGATGTCAAAAGTTCTCACGACGAGCTCATGTGCCGGCTTAAGAGTTGAGAATGATTCCAATCACTTGGCCGTTCGTAGTCTGGGGGCTTGACATGGTTGGGCCTTTCAAGAGGTCTAAAGATAAAAAGACACACCTCCTAGTGGCAGCGGATAAGTTTACAAAGTGGGTTGAGGCAGAGCCAGTTAGTAAGTGTGATGCAGCCACGGCGGTTCAGTTCATGAAAAAGGTGATCTTTCATTTTGGTTTTCCACACAGCATTATAACTGATAATGGCACTAATCTCTCCAAGGGTGCCATGGAAGAGTTCTATCAACGAGAACATATCCGGCTTGATGTTTCGGCTGTTGCTTATCCTCAATCCAATGGTCAAGCAGAAAGAGCTAATCAAGAGATCCTGAAGGGTACCAAGCCCCGACTCTTTGTCTCTTTACAGCAGACTCCGAGTTGTTGGGTAGAGGAGTTACCCTTTGTATTATGGAGCATCAACACTACGCCTAACAGATCTATAGGCTACACACCTTTCTTTATGGTGTATGGTGCAGAGGCGGTCCTGCCAAGTGACATCCGGCATGATTCACCCCGCGTGGCGGCTTACGTTGAGGCTAACAACGAAAAATCTCGTCAGGATGCACTTGACTTGTTGGATGAGGAGCGAGATTTGGCAATAGCCTGCTCGGCGATTTATCAACAAGACCTGCGCCGCTATCACAGCCGCCGGGTTAGGAGCAGAACCTTTCAGGAAGGCGACTTGGTACTCCGGCTCATCCAGGATCAGTCTGACATGCACAAGCTATCCCCACCTTGGGAAGTACCCTTTGTGGTCAGCAAGGATCTGCACAATGGGTCATACTACCTCATCGATGTTCGAGAGCACAAAGACTCACGTAAGTCGAAGGAGGAGACCCGCCGGCCGTGGAATATTGCTCATCTCCAGCCTTACTATACTTGAGCCACCGGCTCTCAAGATGTATATATTTCGACAATGTGTATATATTATCTAAAGCAATAAAGCAGGACCTCTGTCCTTTTTATCCTCAAAAGTTTATATGTCTTCTTTATCAGGTGGTGGAGACAACCAACAGGGAGCGGATCACATCTGAATCCGGCTTTCCCTTTGGTCTGGCTTATGATCATATCTGAATCTAGCCATGGTCACTTGGGGGGCTTCCTGTTCAAACATAGGTCGTATTCGAACCGAAGAGAACATAGCTGTCGATACCCACTTGATCGGCATACTGCCAAACCCACTTGGGGGCTTCTTGATCATATTTGAATCATAGCTTAACCCTTTGGAGTGCGGCGTGGATCGTATTGAATCAGCGTCATTAAACAACTCTTATGGTCACTTGGGGGCTTCCTGTTCAAACATAGGTCGTATTCGAACCAAAGAGAACATAGCTGTCGATACCCACTTGATCGGCATCGCCAAAGCCACTGGGGGCTATATGATCGTATCCGAATCTTAGCCTAACCCCTTTGGATCAGTTTACTGATCGTATTCGAATCAGAAGCCTGTGAATATTGTTTATTACCCATTACATTTCATAAGCATAATTATTTGACTATCTTGAGACTTTCTTTTTGAAAGCACTATGAAATGGTTTTTTATTCTTCCGGCTTAATATTGATCACCCCAGGTTGTTAAGTGCCAGGTGAACATTATAGGTTCCAACTTTTAGGGGTTGCGTTTATTGCATGGTCAAGGTCATATAAGCACGTGAGATTACCAAAGGGATTGTAGGTATGCTATTGTGATTATGTTTAACAAATATAATCATAAGTCGGCCTGTGTTTGAAGTTTTGGGTTCATTCTCTGAGTTATCAATACTTTATATGACCCCTAATGCGATAAACCGCCAAGGGAATTTTGCTTGTTTCATATGCAGGATAAGGTAAGCAAATTTAACATCAAGGAAATAAACGGTCAACATAAGCTAGAAATATATAGCTGATGGCAGCTTACGAAAGTGTTAAAGCGCCATAAACATGCGCAAAGGCATGACAAACATTAAGAGGTTTTTTCTACCCTATTACAAGACTCCCCGAGTCTGAATAAATGGAGCATTGTTTTTTGCAAAGTCATAAAACGCCTGGCGGTTCACTCCTTCGGCGGGCTTAAAGATTCCGGGTTATCCTTCTCCGCCTCTCCGTCGGTTGCTTTATCCTGGAAGGTTGACAAGGCCCAGTCAATGCCACTCAAGGCTTCAAACTCAGCTTCATCATCTATTAAACCGGCTGGGTCCACTACAGGGGCAAAGGTATGCTTACGAGTTGGAGGGATCAGGCTGACTTGATCATATGGAGGTGTTGGAATTCTCCGGTTCTCACTGTCATAGTCCGGCGAATACTTGGTAAGGTCAATGTCGTTCCCAATGAGGGTAGCCACGGGACGTATGTCTTTGACGTAGGCGGTAAAGTCCTGATCATCAAATACGGTACCATCCTCTTTAAGACTCGGGTATCCAAGAGTGAGGTCGGCCGGGTCTAGTTCTGGAATCCATGGTTTTGCCCGGCTCAACGCGGCTACGGCCCCGGCTCTTGAGGACGCCCGCCTTAAATCCTGGATCCGCTGAGGTAGTACAGCGAGACACTTCAGCACGTCTTGCAGAAGGTGGGGAGTGCTATTTGATAAAGCTACAACGGCCAAGTCTGACCCGGTGTACAGCTGCTCCACTAGAGTGTAAACCGCTTTCAGCTTGATCAACATATTTTGCTTGAGGTTTGTGCTCCTGGGGCCTGCGTTCACGAGTCCAAAGTGAGCCAGAGATAACGATTACAATAGTCATCAAAGGAAGGATTACAATGTTTGAGGTTATGTATAGTAACTTACTGAAGATGGCTGAGACCATTTGAGATATCTGGCGCTTAAGCTCGGTTGTTGCTTCTACAAGTGATGCCTCTGCCGTCTCGGCCCGGGTCACTAGTGAAGCCTTTTCATCAGCCCAGATTTTCTTTTCTGACTCAAAATTCTTCTTCAACTTCTCTTGTTCAGAGATGCTGAATTCAAATTTGGAATTGGCCTTTTGAGTTTCAAGTTCTTGAGCTGTCAGACGACTCTTCAGGTCAGCAATCTCCGACTCAAATTGGCTTATGGTGGTCTGCAATGACGCTGGGTTATAATTAAAATCATAGTAAGATAATATTAAGTCTCAATCACTTTACAAGTAAAGATACTTGACACTTGGGGGCTAATGTATGCTGAAGAATTTTTAACCTACAATGTTGGGTCATGCATATTAAGTCCCAAGCACTTTACAAGTAAAGATACTTGACACTTGGGGGCTAATGTGTATTGCAAGTTCAAACTATCATGCTACAACCGGGTTAAATATCTTCTCTTTAAACCAGACAAAACAACAGTAAGCAGATTTCTAAGTCTACAACATATTTATTAATAAGCAATAGACTTGAGGGCTAATACAGTAAGTATGATTCAGAAAAGGGGCATAAGGTATACCTCAGATTTTTGTTGTATTTGCTTCACCATATCAATTTCCAGGTCACGGCTGTTGTGCACTTGATTAAGATAGTCAGAGACTATATCTCCAATGCTTAAGTGAGTATAATCAGTAATGTCCAGCTTGGCTTTTCAGCGTTCGATGAGTTCTTCCTTAGCAGTGCATTTGGCAAGGACGGTGGGCCGCCCTGGCTCAACAAACTGACTTTTCAGAATCTCAACTTCCGAGTCATTTGTCTTGACCGGGCTATGAGCTTCGGGTTATCGGAGCTATTGAGAGTATCTTCGGCAAGCGGGTCAGAGGTTGGCACCGGAATGCCAGAGGCCGGTTTAGGCGGCGGCTGATGGGTGGAACTGTTAGGAGCAGACATGACAAGCGCCAGTTCAGTCACGACCGGGGCTTGGGATGGCTTATTCTTCTTTGACCTCTTACTGGGCTTCACTTGCATGCTGTCAACAAAGGTAGAAGGATGAATACAAAAGCATGAGTAAGGTAAAACCTAAGGTAAATAAAGTTACATTACCCGGGGGCAGTTTTGAAAGCGGCATGTTTGTTGCATAGACTACATGGGAGGAAGGAGAGGTATCGATAATTGGAGTCGGATGAATTGAGAGGTTGGCGAATCAAACCTTCCAAAGGTAAAAAGAACATAAATCGGAGATAACCTCGGTCCGAGCGTTTCCTAATTCGTCGAGTAAGCGGAGGAGAGTACGCATCCTTGTTGGTCGGGTCGCCTCCGGTTTTCAAGCTATTGTTGCTTCAAAAGAAATTGAGGATCTTGATAAGCTAGAGGATGTGAAAATCTTACTTTCGGGTCACCCTTGGATTTTTGCTTTGGCAAAGGCTCGAGTCGGAGGAGATTATAGTTACCTCTTAAATCAACGCTTGGTTGTTCCCGTATCCTCTGAAAAGATAGAATGTCAACAAAATAATGACAAAGGAGTTAAGAGAATTAAGGATTACCTCTTCGTCATCTTCAGAAGTGTCATCCAATTTGAGTAAATCGGAAGCGCTGGGCTTTTTCTTCTTTGAAGTTCCCGTTTTGGCGGCTTTCCTTTCGGGTTTTTTGGCTGTCCTGGCTTGTTTGGCAGCCTCATGGCCATACTTGACCTTCCAGAAGTTGTCATCGGCCTGTGGAAAAAGATAAGAGATTATGAGTAAAAATAAGGTGTAACATAGCCAAGAGTATTCATTGAGGTTGATGACTCACTGCGGGGGTCGGGTTCTTCTTGCAGAAGGGAAGTAAGCCGAAGGCACTACTAGTTACTGTGCCCTCTTTCAGTAGCGACTGGGTCGTAGCCTCCACCACATCATCTGGTAAGTCTTCAGGGCTATGACGCAGTGGATCATCCTTTTCGCCTGAGTAATTACACATTAAGCCGGGACGATGGCTTAACGGAAGTACTCACCAAGTGACCCAGACTCGGACCAGGTCGATGTTGTTTAAGCCGTTTCCCAAAAGAGCTTTGATCTTCTTAATGGTGGGAGTGAGAGGCAGACACTCAATAGCAGTCAGTTTATCCGCCAGCGGATGGTTGGACTCAAGGCGCAAAACGCGGAAACCAGGCAGAGGGCTCTCGTCAGCCGGCGAAGTGTCCTGACAATAGAACCACGTCTGATTCCAATCTTTCGGATGACTCGGCAGTTCAGCATAAGGAAAAAGGCAGTCTCTCCACCGCTAAATTGAGATGCCACCAAGTTCAAGACTGGGCCCGTTGGCACGTTCATTCTGCCGGTTTAAGTAGAAAAGCTCTCTGAAAAAAGCATATTTGGCTCCTCTCCCAGGTACACCTCGCAGAAGACTTGAAAATTGCAAACATTTGACACGGAATTGGTCCAATGTCTTGAGGTCTAAGGTCAAAGAAATTCAAAACATCCCTGAAGAATGTGACGCCCGGATAATCATGCTACAGTAATCCCACGCTAATCATGCCACGTCACCTCGGTTACTGTTGCTAACCTCGCAATGATTCGAAACCGTTTCAAAATTTAAATTCTAAATATGTCAAACATCAAAAGTTTTCAAAAATTGAAACAAAAATGTTCGGTGGGTGCCGAATATTACAAGGGTAATTATAATAAAGGAAACATATTTTATAAAAGGCCTAAATAATTTAAAATGATTTAGAACAGAAAAGTAACGAAGTAAAAGAAAAGTAATTACAAAACAGAAAACAAAAAAAGAGAAAACCCCCTGGGCCGTGGCCCAACTAGGCCAACCCATCAGGCCCAGCCGGCCACCCACCCCCCCTTATCCACTCATCACCCCCACCCACTCCACCGACACCCCCACTACCCCCCCCCCCCACAAAAATATCTCCTCCCCCTCTCTCCCCCGATTGGATCGGGATTAAGGGAGGAGGCCGCCGCTCGCCACCTCGGAGCCGGACGCCGTCGCCGCCCGGACTGCCTCCCCGTCGTCCTCTACGTCGTCACCGCCTCGCCGGACTTCCCCGCCGGCCTGCTTCTCCTCTCCTCGTCGTCCCCGTCATCCTCCTCGACACACGCTGCCCCGTCCCTGCTCCTCAATGTGAGCCTCGCCTCCTCCCCTCTCCCTCGGACGAAGCCCCGCCGTAGCCGCTCCACTCGTCGCACCTGCAGTCGCACGACCGCGCCACCCCCTCCTCGCTCGACTCCGTTGCCGACCGCGCCTGGCCGACGGCCTCGCTAAGCGCCGTGGCTCTTGGCGCCGCCCGCCCGTGCAGCCCGCCCCGGCGCCGCGTCTCTGATCGTCACTTTGCCGCCAGTCGAGCCTCCCCACGCGCCTGCAGATGCAGCTGCTGCCGCCGCCGCTGCTCTCGTCGCCCTCCTCTCCGCTTTGCCGCTGCCAGAGCTTTCTCCGTCGCCGCCCGCCTGCTGACCCGTTCCCCGTGCCTCCCGGCCGCCGGCGCCGTGTTGCCGCTCACCTTGCCCATTGTCGCCGCTCTCACTGACTCTCTTCGTCCGCCTCGGCCGCCCAGCTACCACCCTGCCACAGCATCATGGCGACCGCTCCTTCCATGGCGGCGTCGTGCCCGCCATGGCTGCCGGCAAAA
The DNA here is from genome assembly GCA_021437245.1 of Aegilops speltoides. Taxonomy (NCBI): domain Eukaryota; kingdom Viridiplantae; phylum Streptophyta; class Magnoliopsida; order Poales; family Poaceae; genus Aegilops; species Aegilops speltoides. The sequence continues at coordinate 70,203 of JAHHZJ010000164.1, read as the reverse complement.
CATGGCCCGGGTCCAGCGACCGGCGCCCCAAGCGCCTTGGATTCGAGGCGACAACCATCGCCCCATCGCCCAAAACACTTTAAGGCCCCCTGTGCCTATGACAGGGGGGCCCCACGACCAGAACGTTTTGTTTTGTTTAAAAAAAAGAAAAATAAATAATAAATACAATAATTAAAATGTTAATTAATTAATTAAAGAATTAATTAACTTAATTAAATCAGAATAGATTAACCTAATCATTTAGTTAAAGCTAATTAGCCCTGTCTAATTACTATGAGTCTATGACATGCGGGACCCACCGTCAGATTGACCCAGTCAACTCTGTTGATCTTGCCGACGTCGACATGACATCATCTGATATCATAATTCCATTTTCGAATTAAATTAAATTATTAATTAAATTCTAGAAATTAATAAAATCTTTAGAAAATCATATCTTTTAATCCGTAACTTTCGGATTAAATTATTTTCAACATGAAAGTTGCTCGAGCGGCGAGGCGAATCCGGATCACAGCCCGTTAAATCGCCACACATCCTAGCATAGCAAACACGCAACTTTCCCCTCCGGTTCATCTCTCGAAAACACGAAACAGGAATACTCTCCGGGTGTTTCACCCTTCACCAGTACCACCTACTACGCGTTAGGTCACCCCTAGCACCGCGTATTGCCATGTTATGCTTTGTGTTACCTTGATTGCTCTATTATTTATTGTGTTCCCCTGTTACTTCTTTCGGTGAACCCAGAGGCTATGCGACCCTAGTTCGACTACGGCGTTGGCGACCCTCTCTCTTGCCGGAGCAACCAGGCAAGCCCCCCCCTTGATCACCGGATATCGCCTATTCTTCTATATCTGCTTGCATTAGAGTAGTGTAGCATATTCTTGCTTTCCGTTAATCCTATTACGATGCATAGCGACATTGTTGCTACGATCATTGATACCTTACCCGCAATCCTAAATGCTTAGTATAGGATGCTAGTTTATCATCATTGGCCCTACATTCTTGTCGATGCGCCTTGCTATACTATCGGGCGTGATCACTCGGGAGGTGATCACGGTATATACTATACATACATACATACTATCTGAGATGGTGACTAAAGTCGGGTCTACGCTCGAAGAGTACCCGCGGCGATTCCGCATTAGAGTGAAAGGACCTTTATCCCGACGGCCCTCTGTGTGGATCTTTGTGGCGGAGCGACAGGCGAGGTTGAGACCACCTAGGCGAGAGGTGGGCACAGCCTGGTCGGCGTCATGATTGCTTCATAATAACACGCTTAACGAGACCTTGGTATTTGATCTGAGTCGGCCATTTGGTCTATCGCACTAACCATCTCGTGGGAGTAGTTATGGGTATCCGGCGTCGTGGTATCGGCCAAGCCTTCGTGGCGTTAGCAACCGGCAGCGGCGCGGATTGGGCCGAGCGCCACTAGGCTGGAGTGCGCTTCCGCCGCCCACGCATAGCGTCTTGCGTGTGCTCGAGGCGATGGGCCCGGACCCTGCGCGCTTAGGTTTGAGACCGGCGTCTTGACCTCTCTGTTGTGCCTAGGTGGGGCTGCGGCGTGTTGATCTTCCGAGGCGGGCATGACCGAGAAAGTGTGTCCGCCAAATAGGATCGGCGTGTTGGGTTATGTGGTGCACCCTGCAGTGAAGTTAATCTATTGAATAGCCGTGATCTTGATAACAGGGCGACTTGGAGTTGTACCTTGACCTTATGACAACTAGAACCGGATACTTAATAAAACACACCCTTCCAAGTGCGGATACAACCGGTGATCGCTCTCTAACAGGCGACGAGGGAGGATCGCCGGGTAGGATATGCTATCGATGCTACTTGGAGATGCTACTTGGAGATGCTACTTGGAGGACTTCAATCTACTCTCTTCTACATCTTTGCAAGATGGAGGCTGCGAGCGTAGTCTTCGACAAGATTAGCTATCCCCTCTTATTACGGCATTCTGCGATTCAGTCCTTGATATGGCCCTTTACTCATATACCCATGCATATGTAGTGTAGCTCCTTGCTTGCGAGTACTTTGGATGAGTACTCACGGTTGCTTTCTCCCCTTTCCCCTTTCCTTTCTTTACGGTTGTCGCAACGAGATCTTTGGAATCGAGGCAGGCGCCACCGTCGGCGGCGACTACTACTGGGAGGTGCCTACTACTACGTGCGAGTGCTTGGCGGCGACCGGGAGTAGTTTAGGAGGATCGAGGCGGGAGGCATGCGCCTCTTCGATCTGTATCGGTTTGTGCTAGCCTTCTTAAGGCAAACTTGTTTAACTTATATGCGTACTCGAGATATTGTTGCTTCCGTGACTTCGTCTATGATCGAGCACTTGTATTCGAGCCCTCGAGGCCCTGGCTTGTATTATGATGCTTGTATGACTTATTTATGTTTTAGAGTTGTGTTGTGATATCTTCCGTGAGTCCACGATCTTGATCGTACACATTTGCGTGCATGATTAGTGTCACGATTGAATCGAAGCGTCTAAAAATTTTGAACGGGAGGAGCAAATCCCGGCTCATGTGATCCGTAAAACTATCACCTCCCTTCTTTGGGTTGAGGTCTCTCCTCGGATGGGTCGAGGCACGATAAGACATGACCTCCTTCTTAGCAGATGACCGACTTCACAAATTCAGACGGTTTACTTCTTGTGGTGTGGATGGGACCCGATTCTGAGTCACGGGGAGCTTTGATTGCCTTAGGTGCCATGACGTAAACTGAAGCCTATGTCAAAATAAGAAGTTCTGGTTCAAATTTAACCCGGAGGAAAACATTGTAAATCTATTCAAGATGGCGGCTTAAGAAGGGGCCTAATGATATATGGGCAACTACGCAGTGATATTTAAGCCGCTATGAATATCAAGAGCAATTGAATATTCTTAAATCTGAGAGAAGCAAGTAAGGTTGACAGATCAGTGTTATTTACTTAAACCGGCCACATGGACAGTCATGGCCAAATATGTTCGACAGAGGCAGTTTTTATTTCCGGGTGAAAGAAACAGGTTTCACAAGTTGCCGCTATTATTCTGGATCGAACAACTGTTTTGAAAAGAAAAAAATTCTAGACCTAGAACCGGCACAGATGAAGCTCAAAGGTTTGAACGAGGCCTCTGTGCGATGGAAAGGATCTATTTGTGTTTGAAATATGTGCAAAATAACTACTGCATCAGGTTTATACCATCTTCAAGAGCAAAAAACGGTGGTGGTGATGAAATCTACGAGGGGGCCTGACGAACAGCGAAGAACACCAAAGAGCTTGAGGGTCCTAATGCGGATCTGAAGAACAAGAGAAACTTCTGATCAGATTTCTTTGCGAGAGGTTCGATCGTTTCTCTGGTCAAATCGAGTTGATCAGGCAACTTTGAGTTGGAAGACGAGGAGATCTGCGGCGGCGGCGTGAGCTCGGCAGCGAGAGGGGCGATGAGAGGAAGAAGACAACGAAGGGGAGAATGGAAAGACCTAAGTCGTGCCTATTTATAAGGAAGGGCTGGCCGAGGCGACGCGAAAGCGAGGAGATAAACATTATTATCCAGCGGCTCCGATGCCTCGGTTTTCGGAATGATCGATAAAAGCAAAGATCCGTTGGAGGATACGGTGGAATAAAGAAGAATTTAGTTAAAGATAGCGTCACGGCGGGTTAACGCAGATCCAAAAGATAGCGTCATGGCGGGTTAAAAAAACCTTTTGCCGAGTGCGAAGGTTGAAGATTTATTTCTTAAGGTATTTTAAGATTGACATGGACCAGTTCAAATCAATCTGGGGCCTAATGTTGGGGATATAACTATTTGTGTAAGCCGCCCAGGAGGGGCCGGGTTACGCAAAGAAGACTCACCAGAAAGAAGCCCAAGACCAAGCATGAATATGGCGGTTCATTAAAGGGTCTAAGGCCCACAGGCGACTTAAGGCCCGTCGTAGTAAACCGTCATAATGTCATGACTTGTATCATAAGGTAGATTTAACTAGTCACCGAGCCGGACACTGTTTATAAGCCGGTCGGGACTCTGTAAGCCGCAGAGCGTCAGCCCGTGTATATAAGGGGATGACCCGCCGGCGGCTTAGGGCAAGAAACAACTCATCGAGATCCGGGCATAGCGTATCTCGCTCCCTGGTCATTGAAACATCAATACCAACCCAACTAGACGTAGGCCTTATCTTCACCGTAAGGGGCCGAACTAGTATAAACCTCTCATGTCATTTGTCCCAATTAGCCCCTTCAAGCTTCCTAGTTGCGATGGCTCCACAACTAAGTTCTTTCACAAGGACATCTGACGTGACAATTCCACGACAGTAGGGATGACATCCTCAGTAGCTTTGAACTTGATGGATTCCTCAGGTGACATTTCATCTAGCACAGGAGGAAGGTGCTCCCTTTGCGAGCCATAAGTTTCATCGAACTGCACATAATGGTTGATGTTGAAGACTCTGTAGGTGTGCGAGTCCTTTCCGTAACCAAGCATAAAACCCTCATGTGTGTTTGGTGCAAATTTAGAGTGATGGTGAGGATCTCTAATCCAGCATTTAGCATCGAAGACTTTGAAATAACTTACATTGGGTTTCTTGTCAGTGAGGAGTTCATATGAGGTCTTTTTGAAGAATTTGTGAAGATATACCCTGTTGATGATGTGGCACGCACTATCAATTGCTTCAGGCCAGAAGCACTCAGCTGTCTTGTATTCGTCAAGCATAGTGCGAGCCATCTCAACAAGAGTCCTGTTCTTGCGCTCCATGATGCCATTCTGCTGAGGATTGTAAGGAGCAGACAATTCATGAGTAATACCAAGCATATCGAGATATTCATCGAGGCCAGTGTTCTTGAACTCGGTTCCATTATCACTCCTGATATGCTTGATCTTCACACCGAAGTTTGTGGAAGCCCTTGAGGAAAATCGTCTGAAGACTTCCTGCACTTCATTTTTGTAAGTGATGATATGCACCCATGTGTAACGAGAATAGTCATAAACTATGACAAAGCCATATAATGATGCAGAACTAGTGAACGTGGCATAATGAGTAGGGCCAAATAGATCCATATGAAGTAATTCAAAGGGACGAGAAGTGTTCATGATAGTCTTCGCGGGATGCTTGGCTCTGGTGATCTTTCTAGCCTCACAAGCCCCACAAAGATGATCTTTGAGGAATTTGGCACCCTCGATGCCAATGACATGCTTCTTTTTCACGAGTGTATGCAAGTTCCTCATCCCAACATGACCAAGTCGTCGATGCCATAACCAGCATTCTGAAGCTTTTGCGAGTAGGCACGTGGCTGGTTGCGGTCCTGCAGAGAAATCAACAATATACAAGTCTCCCTTCCTAAAGCCTTCGAAGACTTTGGAGTTGTCAGATTCCATTAGCACAAGGCAACGAAATTTGCCAAAAACAACAACCATATCAAAATCACAAAAGCATTAAGACTGACATAAGATTGAATCATAAGGACTCAATGAGCATGAATTTGTCCATGTGTTTATCCTTTGAGATTGCAACCTTACCTAGACCCAATACCTTGCTTTTGCCTTTGTCAGCGTAGGTGATATGCTTCAGATGAGATGGTGACAAATCAGTGTCCATCAGCAAGCTTCTGTCACCAGTCATGTGATTTGTACATCCACTGTCGAGGACTCACTCAGTAGCTTTGGGTTGTTCATCCTACAGATGAATTAGTGCAACTTACAGACCCATATACTTCATTAGTGAAGAATATGATATCACTTTCATCAACAGTAACAAATATAGCAATATGAGGACGTGAGAAATGAATGATTCATTTCTTCATGTTTAGCTTGAGTCCTTTCAAGCTCATTTAGGTCTCCAGCAAATTCTTCAGATGATCAAGTTCGTCTGGAGACCTGACCCTGCATAAGAGATTAGTTCTTTTTTCACCACCCACATCTGGAGGTGTGGCAAAGAGTTCATCATTCTGCAAGCTCCATAAGGAAATGATGGCATAGAAGCCAGTGCACTTCGTTTCACAGAAGAATGGTTAGGATAAGCATATGAATAAGCAGAGAAATTCTTCGAGGACTTATGAACATAATGGTTTGAAGAATAATGCACATATTCATGGCCCTTAGACTTTCCCTGCGAAGAAGTGTTAGCACGATGATGTTCATATGAGGATTTTGATCCATGTGAGGAATTTGATCCACGTGAAGAATTTGGTCCGTATGAGGACTTGGATCCATATAAAGAATTAGGTCCATATGAAGAATTTGATCTGGGATTCCTATTCTTCATGGGTGGTGTCCTGATGACATTCACCTGAAGATTTTCAAGGCAACTTTTAGGAACCCTGATTTTCTTCATATGGGGACCGTTCCTGCAGTTAGTTCCAACATATCGAGCAAATACTTCACCATTCTGATTCTTGAACAGTTTATAGTTGGAGTCAGATGACTCATCAGAAGAAAATGAAGAATCAGAAGTAAAGCCAGATAGATTGCATGGATCTACAGGAGGTCCTTTCGTAGCAAACCATGTGGTTTTGGGGTACTGCTCAGGTTTCCAGTAGGTTCCATCAGCATTGAGTTTCCTCTCAAAGGTAATACCCTCTTTCCTAGGGTTCCTGTTCAAGATCTGCTTTTTGAGAACATCACAAAGAGTCTGATGCCCTTTGAGGCTTTTGTAAGTGCCTGTCACATACAATTCCTTCAGCCCTGCATTATCGTCAGTGACACATGTGGTATCCTCAGATGAGGAATTTGTGACCAGAGAGATAGTTGAACAATTTTCAGCAATAGAAGCATTTGAACATTCAATTGATGAATTAGCAGATTCACGCTCAATGCATTTAAGACATGGTGGAATAAATTCTTCCTGAGCGGAACTGATCTGCTGAGCAAGCAATGAATCATTTTCCTTCTGAAGATCTTCATAACTTACTTTTAACGTCTCAAGATCTTGCTTTCTCTGAAGAAATTCATAAGAAAGCATCTCGGGACTAGTTAAGAGAGTGTTATGTGTTGGAAATATGCCCTAGAGGCAATAATAAAAGTATTATTATATTTCATTGTTCATGATAATTGTCTTTTGTTCATGCTATAACTGTATTATCCGGAAATCGTAATACACGTGTGAACACATAGACCACAATATGTCCCTAGTGAGCCTCTAGTTGACTAGCTCGTTGTGATCAACAGATAGTCATGGTTTCTGACTATGGACATTGGATGTAGTTGATAACGAGATCACATCATAAGGAGAATGATGTGATGGACAAGACCCAATACTAAGCATAGCATAAAGATCGTGTAGTTAAATGCTAGAGCTTTGCCAATGTCAAGTATCTCTTCCTTCCACCATGAGATCGTGTAACTCCGGATACCGTAGGAGTGCCTTGGGTGTATCAAACATCACAACATAAGCGGGTGATTGTAAAGGTGCATTACGGTATCTCCGAAAGTGTCTGTTGGGTTGACACGGATCGAGGCTGGATTTGTCCTCCGTATGGCGGAGAGGTATCTCTGGGCCCACTTTCGGTAATGCATCATCATAATGAGCCCAAGGTGACCAAGGTGTTGTACGGGATCATGCATTACGGTCTGAGTAAAGTGACTTGCGATAACGAGGTGAACAAGGTATTGGGATACCGACGATCGAGTCTCGGGTAAATAACGTACCGATTGACAAAGGAATTGTATCTGAGGTTTTGATCGAATCCTCGACATCGTGGTTCAACCGATGAAATCATAGAGGAGCATGTAGGAGCCAACATGGGTATCCAGATCCGCTGTTGGTTATTGCCGAGTCGTCTCGATGGGTATACGCATGTCTCCCGAACCCGTAGGGTCTACACATAAGGTTCGGTGGCGCTAGGGTTATTAGGAAGACAAGTATGTGACTACGAATGTTGTTGAGTCCGGATGAGATCCGGACGTCAAGAGGAGTTCGGAATGGTCGGGAGGTGAAGTTTATATATGGGAAGTTGTCATACGGACAGGAAGGTTTCGGGGGTTATCGGTATTGTCTGGGGCCACCGGAGGGTTCGAGGTCCACCGGGAGGGCCACCCCTCCCGGAGGGCCATGGGCATAAGGGAGGAGCCAGCCCACAAGGGTTGGGCGCGCCCCACCTTGGGCCCATGCGCCTAGGGTTGAGGGAAACCCTAAGGGGTGTCCCCTTGCTTGGGGGCAAGCCTCCCTCCACGCCGCCGCCCCCCTCTAGATCCCATCTAGAGGGTCGGCCTGCCCTTTCCCTATAAATAGAGGGGTGGGGAGGCTGCTACACACACCTCCAAGGCGCAGCCCTCCCTCCCAACACCTCTCCTCCTCCGTTAAGCGCTTGGTGAAGCCTGTTGAATCTTCTTTGCACCAACACCACCACGCCGTCGTCTTTGCCGTTGGGCGAGCTTCCTCAACCTCTCCTTCCTCCTTGCTGGATCAAGAAGGAGGAGCGTCTCCGTCCGTCACGTGTGTTGAGCGCGGAGGTCTTGTCCGTTCAACACTTGGACATCGATGATTCGAATCACGTCGAGTGCGACTCCATCATCACCATCCTTGCAAGCTTCCGCACGTGATCTACAAGTGGTATGTAGATGCAAACTCACTCCCATGACTCGTTGCTTAGATGAACTCATAGATGGATCTTGGTGAAACCGTAGGAAAATTTTTAATTTTCTGCAACGTTCCCCAACATTATGATGATTTTGAGGGTTGTCAAACCGAGTTTGAAGTCTCTGAAGATTATCTGTCAGAGTCTTAGTTCGATTCAGTTCCTCACCCAACATGTCATCGCTTCTGTCTAGTTGATTTTGAATCTTTTCTAAAGCCTTCTGTTGTTTAACAGCAATTTTAGCAAGTTTTGAATAGCTAGGCTTAAGATTGTCATCAGATTCATCCTCACTAGAGTCAGAGTGGGAATGCTTGAGTACCTTGGCACCTTTTGCCATGAAGCAATAGGTGGGAGCATAGTCATCATTGCCCTTGCCAGTAGAGTCGGAGAAGTCATTTTCTTCATTCACTAGTGCAGAACCGGGCAATAGCACCGGTTTGTAAGGCCCTTTAGTGCCGGTTACATAACCGGCACTAAATTGTGGTCACTAAAGGCCCCCTTTAGTACCGGTTCAACCTGAACCGGTGCTAAAGAACAACCACGTGTACACGAGCCAGCTCAGGGGCACAGGAGCCCTTTAGTACCGGTTGGTAACACCAACCGTACTATAAGGTTTAGTGGGTTTTAGTTTTATGATTTCTTTTTCATTTAATTTTGTGTTTCCATTTTAATTCTTTTTCGTTTCTTTGGTATTTTACGATACTACACATTGTACACGTTATGCATATATATATAAATAGAATTTCTAGTAGAACCAATCATCGAGTTCAACATGATTGTCATGATATTATAAGCGTTCATATATAACACCACAAAAGCAAATCACTTAAGTTGAGCGAAGAACACGGACATGAAAGGACAAGTACTAATTAAGAGCAGCATGAAGAACTAGCTGAATCACTCCTGCTAGCTACTCTCTCTGGTAAAATAGCATAGAACATGTATAGCTCTCTGATTGATCATCTTGAGCATGCCGATGAACCTATCTCCTAATCGTGGGCTGCGCTTCTCATTGCTGCCCCCTAGTACTTCTCTGCGATCATTAACAATTTTCCTCCAATCTTTCACTATTAAGCATTCATCGCTTCTAGAAATCATGAATGCATTCATGTGCAATCTGAGGATATCTTGGCATAAGCTAACAATTGACATCGACCTTTAGTCTCGATCCCGAGGCACAAGCATCATCGGGAGTCCTGTTGAAGAACATCGTATAGTACTTAATTAATATACTTAGCAATGAAAGTTTAGCAAAAAATATGTATGCAAAATATGCACTTGAGGACAAATAGTAAATATCTTACCATCATTCCTAAATAGATGTGACCGTAGTTCAATACCATCACTATTGGTGCACGCGTTTTGAGTACTAACATTTCTAAGTGCAGGGAAGAAAATTTGTCTTGACAAGTATGAAGATCCTCAAGCCATGAAACATAATGACTTATCTCCTCGCAGTTTAGTTCAGCTCCGGAGACGGTAGTAGGTCCTGTCTACCAAGCCTTGGACATGTTTGGTTGAATGGAGATAAGTGTCAATAGAAATTAGTTGTCGGTTATTTTTAAATAAGCAATATCAAAGAAAAAATATAGTTGAGAAGAACTCACATAATGGTAGAAGCTGGAGGCGTCGCACATCGACCCATATGTCTCTATTACCTTCAATATCATCTTAGGACGAATATCAAAGGTGATAACCATACCGAGCTCAAATGCATATGCCTTGCATAGTGCTTGCCAAGTTTTGCATTCAAAATAGGTGTGCGTGTGTGTATTGTATACTTTGGCGTTGAAAGTATAACCATCATGCTCAGTTTTCAGGTAAGCTCTCTTTACCTCCATAGTTTCCATATCTTTGAAACCTATCTTATCCAAGACAAAAATTCTTGCATGGCGGGGATGCGCTAGTAGAATAGTGAAAATTAAAAATTATAAGTCGAGCAAATGAAGCATATATAAGTCATGCTTAATTACAAAACAGACTTGTCATTGTGACTTCTTGTATCAATTCAAAAGTCTCATCCACTTGATCTGAATAGCCTACCATCAACAAGGAAATTTACATGCCTTTGGCAGCTTGGTCTTCACAGTATTGGCACATAATGAAATTTTTTCCGTCGTCAGACGACATTTCCTATGTTCATATTAGGCGAAACATTAAACACTTACTAATTCAATTAATTCAACTAAGCATTTACTAAAAATAAACTAGTTATATTAATTCAATTAGTTCAACTAAGCATTTACTAAAAATAAACTAGTTCTATATATTAATTCAACTAGTTCAACTAAACATTTACTAAAAATAAACTAGTTATATTAATTCAACTAGTTCAAAGTAAGCATTTACTAAAAATAAACTAGTTCTATATATTAATTCAACTAGTTCAACTAAACATTTACTAAAAATAAACTAGTTATATTAATTCAACTAGTTCAAAGTAAGCATTTACTAAAATAAACTAGTTCTATATATTAATTCAACTAGTTCAACTAAGCATTTACTAAAAATAAACTAGTTATATTAATTCAACTAGTTCAACTAAGCATTTACTAAAAATAAACTAGTTCTATATATTAATTCAACAAGTTCAACTAAGCATTTTCTAAAAATAAACTAGTTCTATATATTAATTCAACTAGTTCAACTAAGCATTATATTTACTAAAATAAACTAGTTATTATATTAATTCAACTAGTTCAACTAAGCATTTACTAAAAATAAACTAGTTATATATATTAATTCAACTAGTTCAACTAAGCATTTACTAAAATAAACTAGTTATATTAATTCAATTAGTTCAACTAAGCATTTACTAAAAATAAACTAGTTAGTTCTATATATTAATTCACTAGTTCAACAAAACATTAACATATTTCTAATTCATCGATGATAACATTTCTAACATTCTAAAAATAAACTAGATAGTTCTAATTCATCTAAACATTATAGAAAACAGAAAATAAGTAAAAAAAATATGTGTGTGTGTGTGTATATACGTGTGTGTGTGTATATGTGTGTGTGTGTAGTGTACGTGTAGCGTGTAGCGTGTGTGTGTGTGTGTGTGTTTGTGTGTGTCTGTGTGTATGTGTGTGTGTATGCGTGTGTGTGTGTATGCGTGTGTGTGTAGTGTGTGTGTGTATGTGTGTGTATGTGTATGCGTGTATGTACGTACATGGAGTGGGCCGCCGGGCGCGTACGGGTGGCGGGGCAGTGACGACGGGCGACGAGACGGGCGGCGGCGGTCGAGGACGGTGACAGACAGGCGGCGGCGGGATCGATGGCGGCAGACGAAGCGGCGGCGGCGGCGGCGGCGACGACGAAGAAGGCGGCGGCGACGACGACGGCGGCGGGCGGCGGCGGCGACGACGACGGCGGCGGCGGGGCGGCGAGGGCGACGGCACGGCGGCGCGTCGGCGTCGTCGTCGTCGGAGACGATAGATCGAGAGGACTCGCGCGAGAAGTGGAACAGGAAGTGGCGACGATAACTGATTTTTCGTAAGTGTAGTATATATAGGGGGAGCCTTTAGTACCGGTTGGAGCCACCAACCGTACTAAAACCAATTTTGGCCAGCCAAGCGGCGGAAGCGAGGGCCTTTAGTGCGGTTGGTGGCTCCAACCAGATACTAAAGGCGACACATTAATAATGCCGGTTGGAGCCACCAACCGTACTAAAGGCCGTCTTACCACCGCGATGCGCTATGTTTAGTCCCACCTCGCGAAGCGAAGGGCAGCCGTGACTGGTTTATAAACCCAGCCGCGGCTACCCTTCGAACTCCTCTATTTAGCGAGCCTTACGGGCCTAACTAGGGCAAGCTGCCTGTGAGTCTCTTTGCCCTCTTGGGCATGTATTTGCACACCCAAGGTGCAGCGGGCCCACAGGCGGCGCCCTGTTGGAAATATGCCTAGAGGCAATAATAAAAGGATTATTATATTTCAATGTTCATGATAATTGTCTTTTGTTCATGCTATAAATGTATTATCCGGAAATCGTAATACGTGTGAACACTTAGACCCAATGAGTCCCTAGTGAGCCTCTAGTTGACTAGCTCGTTGTGATCAATAGATAGTCATGGTTTCGACTATGGACATTAGATGTCGTTGATAACGGGATCACATCATTAGGAGAATGATGTGATGGACAAGACAATCATAAGCATAGCATAAAAGATCGGATAGTTCGTTTGCTAGAAGCTTTGCCAATGTCAAGTATCTATTCCTTCGACCATGAGATCGTGTAACTCCGGTTACCGTAGGAGTGCCTTGGGTGTATCAAAGCGTCTGGCGTGGCGGGTGACTATAAAGGTGCATTACGGTATCTCGAAAGTATCTGTTGGGTTGACACGGATCGAGGCGGGATTTGTCACTCCGTATGACGGAGAGGTATCCTGGGCCCTTTCGGTAATGCATCATCATAATGAGCTCAATGTGACCAAGGTGTTGGTCACGGGATCATGTATTCGGAGCGAGTAAAGTGACTTGCGATAACGAGGCTGAACAAGGTATTGGGATACCGGCGATCGAGTCTCGGGCAAATAACGTCTCGATTGACAAAGGAATTGCATCTGAGGGTTTGATCGAATCCTCGACATCGTGGTTCAACCGATGAAATTATCGAGGAGCATGTAGGAGCCAACATGGATATCGAGATCCGCTGTTGGTTATTGCCGAAAGTCGTCTCGGTCATGTCTGCGTGTCTCCGAACCGTGGGGTCTACACATAAGGTTCGGTGGCGCTAGGGTTAGTAGGAAGTCAAGTATGTGACCACGAATGTTGTTGAGTCCGGATGAGATCCGGACGTCACGAGGAGTTAGGAAGGGTCGGAGGTAAAGAATAATATATAGGAAGTGGTGTTTGACCATCGGGAAAGTTTGGGGTTCTGGCAAAATCTGGGACCACGGAAGGTCGAGGGTCCACCGGTGGGGCCACCTATCCCGAGAGGGCCCCATGGGCTGAGAGGGAAGGAACCAGCCCACAAGGGGCTGGTCGCCCCTAGGGTCCACCCTGCGCCTAGGTTGAAACCCTAGGGGTGGGGCGCCCACAGGCAGGGGCACTCCACCCCCTTGGCGCCGCCCCACAGAGATTGGATCTCCGGGGCAGCCCCCAGTGGTGCCTATATAAAGGGGGAGGAGGGGGCTGCTGTACACAACTCCCAAGGCGCAGCCCTCCCTCCCAACACATCTCCTCCTCCGTAGAGCTTGGCGAAGCCACAGCCGAGATCTTGCTTCTCCACCATCACTGCGCCGTCGTCTTTGCGGTGGAGCTGTCTTCCTCAACCTCTCCTTCCCCTTGCTGGATCAAGAAGGAGGAGGCGTCGCTCGTCCGTCGTGTGTTGAGCAGCGGAGGTGCTGTCCGTTCGACACTTGGCATCGGTGATCTGAATCACGTTCGAGTCGACTCCATCATCACCTTGCAAGCTTCCGCACCACGATCTACAAGTGGTATGTAGATGCAAACTCTCTCCGTTACTCGTTGCTTAGATGAACTCATAGATGGATCTTGGTGAAGCCGTAGGAAAAATTTTAATTTTCTGCAGCGTTCCCCAACAGTGGTATCGAGCCGAGGTTTATCGTAGTTCTCTAATGCAGAGTAGAACACAATTTGTTGTGGGCGTTGATCTTGTCATCTTACTTGCCTCTACTAGTCTTTTCTTGCTCAGCGGTATTGTGGGATGAAGCGGCCGGACCAACCTTACGTGCGCTTCGTGAGACCGGTTCCACCGGTGACATGCACTAGTTGCATAAGGTGGTGGCGGGTGTCTGTCTCTCCACTTTAGTTGGAGCGGAATTGATGAACAGGGCCCTTATGAAGGGTAAATAGAAGTTGACAAAATCACGTTGTGGTGATTACGTAGGTAAGCGTTCTTGCTAGAACCCAATCGCAGCCACGTAAAGATGCAACAACAACTAGAGGGCGTCTAACTTGTTTTTGCGGCGATTGATCATGTGATGTGATATGGCGAAGTTGTGATGAATGTTGAATTGTGATGTATGAGATCATGTTCTTGTAATAGGATTCACGACTTGCATGTCGATGAGTATGACAACGGCGAAATATAGGAGTTGTCTTTATTTTTGTATGACTGCGTGTCATTGAAGAGCGCCATGTAAACTACTTTACTTCATTACTAAGCGCGTTAGTCATAGAAGTAGAAGTAGTCGTTAGCGTGACAACTTCATGAAGACACGATGATGGAGATCATGATGATGGAGATCATGGTGTCAAGCGGTGACAAGATGATCATGGAGCCCGAAGATGGAGATCAATGGAGCTTGATGATATTGGCCATATCATGTCACAACTATATAATTGCATGTGATGTTTATTATGTTTATGCATCTTGTTTACTTAGGGACGACGGTAGTAAATAAGATGATCCTTATAAAATTTCAAGAAGTGTTCTCCCTAAGCGTGCACCGTTGCTACGGTTAAATCGTTTCTAAGCACCACGTGATGATGGGTGTGATGGATCCTTACGTTCACATACAGCGGGTGTAAGACAGTTTTACAGTGAAAACACTTAGGGTTAACTTGCGAGCCTAGCATGTGCGGACATGGCCTCGGAACACGGAGACCGAAAGGTCGAACACGAGTCGTATGAAAGATCGATCAACATGAAGATGTTCACCGGCGATGACTAGTCCGTCTCACGTGATGATCGGACACGGGCTAGTCGACTCGGATCGTGTAACACTTAGATGACTAGAGGATGTCTAATCTAAGTGGGAGTTCATAATTTTGATTAAGAACTTTATTATCATGAACTTAGTCTAAAACCTTTGCAAATATGTCTTGTAGATCAATGGCCAGCGCTGATGTCAACATGAACTTCAGCGTTCCTAGAAAACCAAGCTAAAAGATGATGGCGGCAACTATCTCTGATTGGGTCCGGAACACGAGATCATCCTCATAGCTGCGAGAAGCAATATGTCCTAGAAGGACCGTTAGGTGCCGCTCCGTCCACGAGAACCAAGGCGTTATGAGCGGCAGCAAACTCGTCTTGATGATTACTCCCTCGTTCGGTGCGGCATGCTCTCTGACTTAGAACCGGGGCTCCAAAAGCGTTTTGAGCATCACGGAGCATATGAGATGTTGAAGAGCTGAAACTAGTTTTCCAAGCTCATGCCGGTCGAGAGATATGATGTCTCCGACAAGTTCTCGATTGTAAGATGGAGGAGAACAGTTACGTCGGTGAACACATCACGAAGATATGCAGGTTGCAGCGTATGACCCGATTGAACATTAACCTCCGGATGGCGGTCATTGGCAGAATCCTCGATCGCTCCCACCAAGCTACAAGAGCTTTGTGATGAACTACAACATGCGAGGATGGTAAAGACCATTCTGAAGTGTTCTCGATCTTTGAAGTCGTGAGAGGCTGAAATCAGAAAGAACATCAAGTGTTGATGGTCAATAAGACCACTAAGTTCAAGAAGGGCAAGGGTAAGAAGAACTTCAAGAAGGGCGGCAAAGATGTTGCAGCGCCCGTAAGCTTATTGCGGGAAGAAGTCAAAGAATGGACCCAAGCACGAGGTGAGTGCTTTTATTGCAAGGGAAGGGCCTTTGGGCGGAACGCCCCAAATACTTAGCGGATAAGAAGGCGGCAACACCAAAGGTATATTTGATATACATGTAATTGATGTGTACCTTACCGATTACTCGTAGTAACTCACAGGTATTTGATACGGTGCCGTTGCTCACATATGTAACTCACGGCGGGAGCTGCGGAATAAGCGGAGGCTGGCGAAGGGCGAGGTGACGATCTTGGCGTCGGGAATGGTTCGAGTCGATGTGATCGCCGTCGACACGCTGCCTCTACATTTACCTCTGGGATTAGTTTTAAACCTCAATAATTGTTATTTAGTGCCAAGTTTGAGCATGAACATTGTATCTGGATCTCGTTTGATCTGAGATGGCTACTCATTTAAGTCGAGAATAATGGTTGTTCGATTTATATGAGAGACATGTTTTATGGTCATGCTCAGATGGTCAATGGTTTATTCTTGATGAATCTCGGCGTAATATTACACATGTTCATAGTGTGGATGCCAAAAGGTGTAAAGTTGATAACGATAGTCCCACATACTTGTGGCACTGCCGACTTGGTCACATTGGTGTCAAGCGCATGAAGAAGCTCCATCTTGATGGACTTTTAGAGTCTCTTGATTATGAATCGTTTGACACATGCGAACCTTGCCTCTTAGGCAAAATGACCAAGACTCCGTTCTCGGAACAATGGGCGAGCAACCAACTTGTTGGAAATCATACATACCGATGTATGCGGTCCAATGGCGTTGAGGCTCGCGGAGGATATCGTTATGTTCTCACTCTCCTTGATGACTTGAGTAGATATGGGTATGTCTACTTAATGAAACACAAGTCTGAGACCTTTGAAAAGTTCAAGGAATTTCAGTGAGGTAGAGAATCAGCGTGACCGTAAGATAAAGTTCCTCTGATCGGATCGTGGGGGCGAATACTTAAGTCACGAATTTGGTACACACTTAAGAAAATGTGGAATCGTTTCACAACTCACGCCGCTGGAACACCTCGGTAAGCGGTGTGTCGAGCGTCGTGTCGCACTCTATTGGATATGGTGCGGTCTATGATGTCTCTTACCGATTTACGCTATCATTTTGGGGATCGCTCTAGAGACAGCTACATTCACTTTAAATAGGGCACCGTCTAAATCCGTTGAGGCGACCTTTGTATGAATTATGGTTTAGGAAGAAACCTAAGGTATCGTTTCTAAAAGTTTGGGGATCGATGCTTATGTCAAGAAACTTCAACTGAAAAGCTCGAACCCAAGTCGGAAAAATCGTATTCATAGGATACCCTAAGGAAGCTATCGGGTATACCTTCTACTTAAGATCCGAAGGCAAGATCTTTGTTGCCAAGCGGATGCTTTCTAGAAAAGAGTTTCTCTCGAAAGAAGTAAGTGGGAGGAAAGTAGAACTTCGATGAAGTACTACCTCTCGAGCGGGAAAGTGGTGCGGCGCGAGAAACCGTTCTGTGATGCCCACACCAAGAAGAAGAGAAAGCGTTGATGATGATCAAGGTACTTGGATCAAGTTACTCTTGAACTTGAAGGTCCACAAGGACCGTTCCGCACCAGAATGATGCGGCAACCTGTCATGGAAATCATGTTGCTAGACAACAATGAACCTTGAACTATGAAGAAGCAATGGCGGGCCAGTTCCAACAAATGGCTTGAGGCCATGAAATCCGAGATAGAATCCATGTATGAAAACAAAGTATGGACTTTGTGAGACTTGCCGATGATCGTGACGATAGAAAATAAATGGATTTTTAAGAAGAAGGCGGACGCGGATGGTAATGTTACCATCTATAAAGCTCGACTTGTCGCTAAGGGTTATCGACAAGTTCAAGGGATTGACTTCTGACGAGACTTTCTCTCCGTGGCGAAGCTTAAGTCCGTCCGAATCATGTTAGCAATTGCGCATACTATGATTATGAGATATGGCGGATGGACGTCAAAGCGGCATTCCTTAATGGACATCTTAAGGAAGAGCTGTATATGATGCAGCGGAAGGTTTTGTCGATCCTCGAGCGCTAACAAAGTATGCAAGCTCCAGCGATCCATTTATGGTGGTGCAAGCATCTCGGAGTTGGAACATTACGCTTTGATGAGATGATCAAAGCGTTTGGGTTATCTTGAGACTTATGGAGAAGCTGCGTTTACAAGAAAGTGAGTGGGAGCTCCGTAGCATTTCTCTGTTATATGTAGATGACATACTCTTGATGGGAAATGATCGACACTCTGGACAACATTAAGGCCTATTTGAACAAGTGTTTTTCAATGAAGGACCTTGGAGAAGCTGCTTATATATTAGGCATTAAGATCTATAGAGATAGATCGAGGCGCCTCATAGGTCTTTCACAAAGCACATACCTTGATAAGATTTTGAAGAGGTTCAAAATGGATCAGTCAAGAAGGGTTCTTGCCTATGTTACAAGGTGTGAAAGCGAGCTCGGCTCGATCACGACCACGACAAAAGATAAAGAAGAGATGAGTGTCATCCCTATGCTTGACCATAGGATCTATTATGTATGCCATCTTGTGTACGGACCGATGTAAACCTTGCCGTAAGTTTGGTTGCAAGATACCAAAGTAACCCGACAAGGAACAACTGAACAGCGGTCAAGAATATCTGAAGTACACGAAAAGGACTAAGGACATGTTTCTCGTTTATGGAGGAGGCGAAGAGCTCGTCGTAAAGGGTTACGTCGGCGCTAGCCGACTCGGATCTGGATGACTCTAAGTCACAAACCGGATCGTGTATATGTTGAATGGTGGAAGCGATGGTGGTGCGGTACAAGCGAAGCGTCGTGGCGGGATCTACGTGTGAAGCGGAGTACATGGCAGCCTCGGAGGCGGCGCATGAAGCGATTTGGGTGAAGGAGTTCATCACCGACCTAGGAGTCATACCCAATGCGTCGGGGCGATCAAACTCTTCTGTGACAACCTTGGAGCTATTGCCCTTGCCAAGGCCGGGTTTCACAAGAAGACCGAGCACATCAGCGTCGCTTCAACTCCATCCGTGAAAATGTTCAAGATGGAGACATAGAGATTTGCAAAGTGCACACGGATCTGAATGTCGCGATCCGTTGACTAAACCTCTCTCGCGTGCAAAACATGATCAACACGAGAACTCTATGGGTGTTCGATTCATCACAATGTAACTAGATTGGTGACTCTAGTGCAAGTGGGAGACTGTTGGAAATATGCCCTAGAGGCAATAATAAAAGGATTATTATATTTCAATGTTCATGATAATTGTCTTTTGTTCATGCTATAAATGTATTATCAGGAAATCGTAATACGTGTGAACACTTAGACCCAATGAGTCCCTAGTGAGCCTCTAGTTGACTAGCTCGTTGTGATCAATAGATAGTCATGGTTTCCTGACTATGGACATTGGATGTCGTTGATAACGGGATCACATCATTAGGAGAATGATGTGATGGACAAGACCCAATCATAAGCATAGCATAAAAGATCGGATAGTTCGTTTGCTAGAAGCTTTGCCAATGTCAAGTATCTATTCCTTCGACCATGAGATCGTGTAACTCCGGTTACCGTAGGAGTGCCTTGGGTGTATCAAGCGTCTGGCGTAATCGGGTGACTATAAAGGTGCATTACGGTATCTCCGAAAGTATCATTGGGTTGACACGGATCGAGGCGGGATTTGTCACTCCGTATGGCGGAGAGGTATCCTGGGCCCACTCGGTAATGCATCATCATAATGAGCTCAATGTGACCAAGGTGTTGGTCACGGGATCATGTATTGCGGAGCGAGTAAAGTGACTTGCGGATGTGAGGCGAACAAGGTATTGGGATCTGGCGATCGAGTCTCGGGCAAATAACGTCTGGATTGACAAAGGAATTGCATACGAGGTTTGATCGAATCCTCGACATCGTGGTTCAACCGATGAAATCATCGAGGAGCATGTAGGACCAACATGGATATCTAGATCCGCTGTTGGTTATTGCCGAAAGTCGTCTCGGTCATGTCTGCGTGTCTCCGAACCCGTAGGGTCTACACATAAGGTTCGGTGGCGCTAGGGTTAGTAGGAAGTCAAGTATGTGACCACGAATGTTGTTGAGTCCGGATGAGATCCGGGACGTCACGAGGAG